>KQ994741.1:222205-251498 GCA_001598015.1 Dorcoceras hygrometricum
ATAGGTAGTATTATGTATGGAATGATCTCGACTAGACCGGACGTCGCATATGCTCTGAGTGTCACGAGCCGCTACCAGGCCAACCCCGGCCAATTGCATTGGAAGGCTGTGAAGGATATTCTTAAGTACTTGCGAAGGACTAAGAATATGTTCATGGTCTACGGGGGTGTTGAACTGAAACTGGAAGGCTACACTGATTCTAGCTTCCAATGTGACGTGGATGATTCGAAATCAACCTCTGGATTTGTATTCATGCTCAATGGTGGTGCTGTCTCTTGGAAGAGTTCCAAGCAAGACACCATTGCGGATTCAACCACTGAGGCTGAGTGCATTGCAGCATCAGCTGCTGCTAAGGAGGCCGTTTGGATCAGGAATTTCGTCCAAGAGTTGGGCGTCATTCCTAATGGAGTTGGTCCAGTCCCGGTGTACTGCGACAACATGGGTGCCGTTGTGCAAGCAAAGGAGCCTGGGTCTCACCAAAGATCCAAACACATACTGAGGAAATACCACATAATCCGGGATATTATGGCTAGAGGTGACATAGCAGTTGAGAGAGTCGCCTCTGCGGACAACGTTGCTGTTCCACTTACGAAGCCCTTGCCTGGACCGTTGTTTGAAAAAACATCGCGAAACAATGGGACTGCGTCTGATGAGTAGTTGGCTTTAGGGCAAGTGGGAGATTGTTAGAGTAGATGCCCAACTAGCCAACTTGTGGCGTATGGGTTTATAGACTCTTGTATATGACAGTCTTTATATATGATATTCGCATTTATTTATATGGCGTTCTTTACTTTCATTGTGTGTATAATGATTAACAATTGTGTTGAGTAAAGACCTAGAATACACTAAAGTGTATGTTATATGTGATAGTGGGTATGACGGCTATCATGAAACACATCTAATAGTCACTGTGTATTCTGAACATGTTCCTAGTCGATTGGGTCGTCAAAATGAGGATAAGGCCGCCCGAGCTAGAGACTAGTATCTGCGATGCGAAGTACCATGTTTCATTGGTAGGGAACATTGTGATGTTCTGAGCATGCAGATAGATAGTGACCTGGTGATCTATCGAACTACCCTCCTTCGGACTTTCCAAGTGGTTATCATTTGTCGAGTGGACAAGTCCGAGGTCTTGGTTGTACTGATTAGTCCTCACGACTCGAAACGTCATTGAGACTCTGCATGATAGGCGTCTCACTTTGACCCGTTTGCCGACTCACTTGGGGTCATAAGGCGTCGGGATTGGGTGAGATCCCGATGCATGTAGGAGTCGATGCATCGTTGTCGAGGATTCACCGATCGCAGACATGCGTGGATATCCTATGCTATCTGAGGGGATAATAGTGTATAAATCTCTGGCCAGAGTACTAGAAGTGTTTTAGGTAAATGTGTTTACCTAGTTACACTCGCGATGTCACTATTCGATCTCCAAGATGTATGCATAGCTATCGGATCTATAGCGACTCTCGATTTACCAATGGTCGTTGATCTGATCGGGATATCTGGATTGAAAGGACCGTACTGTACGCTAACCACGACCAACTGGACCGTATTGTTTTCAGCAGCCGCCGCCTACACCTCTTCGCCGGAAATTCGTTCCGACCAACTCGACGAGGAGAATCCGTCCGTGCAGATCTCGTCAGGCCTTCTAGTGTAGGCTGACGAAGGAATCCCGTCTCCGTTCGTGAACTTGATTGACGATATCTACCACCGCCTACCGTGAAGTGCCGTTTTCTTTACGAAACCGGTCGGAGCCAGGCACGAGTTGCCAGCAAGGTAGCGATTCTAAACGCCCTATGAATGTCATATTGTGTTTTATTAATCGTATTGATCGTATCCCGGCACATGTTTTTGTTCTTCCGCTGCCCCACCGGGAGGTGTGATCCGGATCCCAACAGGGAGTTGGCCTTGAAAGTGATGTGCGCACTGCCCAAATAAGTAGGATGTGAAGATGATGGCCATGCCGGAATCCAAAGATCTGAACAAGCCGGAGCTGCATGAATTGTTTGCTAACTTGAAGGCGTATGAGTTTGAGCTTGAGACAAGAGCAGAATCCGAGCCTTATACATCTCAACCAACTAGAGCTCTTGCAGTAGTAACTCCAGAACAGAGTCCATACAGCAGCAAATCAACATAAGAGATTAGCAGCGATGCCATGTCGTTGTTCATAAAGAAATTCGAGAAATTTATGCGAAAGCATAGCTCTAAACCCCTCTTTGTCGACTCACCTAAGAAGAACTCTAATTCTTCTTCTAACGATAAGTGTTATAATTGTGGCAGACCTGGTCACTTTATTGCTGACTGCAGGAAGCCTAAGGTGGATGCCAAGAAGCAACCAGATCACGGTACAAGCAAGGTTGAGAAGGAGAAGAAATTTTACCGAAAGAGGAGGACGGAGAAAGCTGTGGTTGTTGAGGAAAACAAGAGTGTGTGGGCTGACACAGATTCAGAGGAATCTAGCTCATGAACTTCCTCATCTAGTGAGAGCGAGGATGAAGTACAGTGTCTCATGGCCGATGACACTGAGGAGGTATTTGATTTCTCCAACCTTGAATTTACAACGGAGGACCTAGTCACAGCACTAAATGACATGATCCAAGAGTACAAAAAGATGTCTCAGTCTTTCAATGAAGTTGGTAGGATCAATATGGCTCGAAAAACAGGCCTAGGAGTTCAGAAGGGGGTTGAATGAACTCCTTGATATTTTTTTAAATTTTGAAACCTTTAAAACAATTTTTACAAGCACCCGCTTAACTTAAATCCGAGTTACCAGATTTAAGGTATCTCAGTCTTAAATCAGATTTCTCAACTAACAAATATTGTGCGGAAATAAGTTGATTATCTGTGAACAGTAAAAGCTTAAATAAATGCGATAATTAAAAGTCAGGGTCAAGAGTTTGTTTATGGAAGTTCGGATATCAATATCATACGTCTCCCCTTCTTTCTTTTCAGGAAGGTTCCACTAGAAGATTTGATGGTTACAGGCCTTTTGCAAACACCCGATCACGCAAGCAGTAATTTAATGTGAACTCCTAGCAACACAACTAACACGCAGACGCAGCTGCTGAAAACAACACTTCGTGTTTTTATCAAACAGCTTTGGATAGCACGTTTGTTACAGACTCAAATCGAATGACAACAGTGAAATACAAATGATTTTTGAGTGCTGCAAATATTCTGGTTTCTAACACTGAAACTCGATTCAAAAAAATGAACCAGAAGATGAAATCTCGAAGGAAATATCTGTGAGCGCTTGACTTTGAAAGTTCTTCGAGATTGGATTTCTGGGACTTAGAATATTTTCGATTGAGAGCTTCTTTTTAAATCCCAGATGGTGATGAAGACAGAAATTTTCTGAATGAAGAGAACAATTAGCGAGTGTAAGTCCAAGAGATTCTTCAATTCAAATTCCATCTATTTATACTCTTCGTCCTCCAACGGTCATAAAGATAGCCTAAGGAAACAAAATCATCGTGCAGTTGTATGCACTGCTCCACTAAGGTAAATTGCGCTTCGTCAGAGCCAAAATGTTGTTTGTCCATATTTGTGCAAACACCGTATAACGTCCTCTGTATACGACGTACTATTTACCCAGAATAGCACTGACAGTGTTTCCTTAATTCTAGGCAATTGTACGATTCAATCTTCACAATTGATTCTTTCCATTTTAAACATTGATAGCGTTTGAATTGGTTCGTCGTTTATGCCTGAACATTTTCCCTTAATTTCTTTCATCGTTGTTTGTGAGTGCAGCTGAAAGATACTTGAATATTTGCAACAGCTGAGTGCTTTTCAATAGCTAAACGTTTCAACAGCTGAATACTTTGTAACACCTGGCTACAACTAATGAGAGACTATCTTGACATCTAAATTATCCCCCTTTTTGTAATTTGACGAATATGATATATCTGAGTACTTCGTAACGGCTGGTTGTAATGACTGTAAGCTTCAACCTCTGTGATATCCAATAGCTGAATACTAACCAACAGCTGAATACGCGCAAAACCCAACGTCTGAATCCTAGCGCTAACCCAAACGCTGTCGTATCAACTTATCAAACGACGTAGTTTTATTATTCACTAAGAAACACGCTAAGATCCAAATAGTTACGTCTGATACTAAAACAACATCTAAATGTGTTTACTATTGAAGTGAGTACCCAACGGCTGAATACACTTACTTCTGAAATAGATACCCAACTTCTGAATCAATACCGGAATCTGATCACCTGTGAATGTTCAACGTCTGAAATCTTTACATCTGAAATATTTAACTCAACATCTGAACTAATCCCGGATACCAAGATCTGATAGCAAATCAACTGTAAACCTTATCCTGACATCTGAATAGACGACTCAATACCTGAACCGTGCCCAAAAATCAACATCTGAATAAGCCCGACATCTGAATATCCAGATGCTATCTTTAATTTAGCACTTGTCTTATTTTGTTATCACCAAAACTAATGAATTTTATCTTAACAATTTCCCCCTTTTTGGTGATGACAAAACTTAGCAGCCTAAAGAATTATATAGATGAACAAAAGTACATGGCGCAAAGTCTGCTGAAATTCTAAATTTCATTAACTGAAGACTGTACAGAGAATTTGTACAAGAAATGAAGTAACAAATCCTAAAAATCTTTTTCTCCAAAGAGCATCCATTTTGCACTTCTCTTGGGTGGTAGATATGGACCATATGTTATACCACGAATGGGCGATTCACCACCACTAGATCGTCTCCTCTTTGAAGATCCACTTCTGTCGCCTCTACTCCGACTTTCACCTGAACCACTTCTACCTCGGCTACCACTTTATCTACTGATAGTGCCTCCACCATATCTACTTGGGTCATCTGCTCTACTACCGCTTCCACCACTTGGTCTATATTGGTCATCAGGAGGTGGTTGAGGGCGGCTGTTACCACCTTCACCCTTTTTGGCATCACCACCCCGATTGATGTAATCATCCAGGAAGCCAAGCTGGGTGGAAAGGTGTAGATGGTTTTCTTCGGCTTTCGCACGAAAGTCAAGAAATTCGCTCCTAATGGTAGCAACCTGCCCATCCAAGTCTATTACTTTAGCCTTGAGCTCTTTAACCTCCTTCCGAACATCAACAGTATCGAAAGCAGCAGCAGCCACCTGAGTGCTAATCCTCTGTTGAGATTTAACAACATCCAGCGATAGGGCAGGCTTATGATCATGCATATCTTTGCGAATATTTGTGAGCAACGCCCTGTACGCCCTATCATGTTCATAAAAACGTGCATTAACCTGCTTCTCAAGGTCTCTGATGTGCAAAAGAAGAATGTCCTTGAGCTTATCAGCATCGTTTCTTTGCCTGATTTGTTCAAACTGAACTTGATCAATAGAAGCGTGCAGTCAAGCGAATGACTCTATGAAATTGGTAGCAACAGCTGGTGGAGAAGACTGATTTGAGGCTGCATGATCTCCCAAATGAATGTCATCTTCAACAAAGAGCATGGAGGAATCAGCTGAAGTAGACGGAGAGAGGGGACGCTGGTCTAAAAACAACTGTACACTCTGATCAACAAACACTGAACTGGAAACTGACTGAACATGCGGACTAACGGAAACTGAATGAGTACCTAACTGTATATTTCGCAAAACGGATCTGTCCTCAGCAATAGTTGACACAAAATTACGGATATCTACTGTACTCAGACCACCAAACAAACAATGCCGAGCAAAAACTGTACACTGCTGATACCATCCCCAATGTGTTACTGTCGGCCTTCGAGACCCAAAAACTGGAGTTGGTTCCACAACAGCAATAGCTCTACAGAAGTTAAGAGAACCAACCGGCAGAAGCTTTCCAAAGAGAAAGAATATATGTACTTCGATACAGACATCGGCCCACCGCTTCCTCATCAGCTTAAAGAAATTACTTACAGGAGGAAGAGTGTCCACATAGGAGAGTCACGGCAAAACCTCATTGAAAATGACTGGCCTGGGCAACGGCTTCCAATAATCAGCGCAAGTTTCAATTACCCAGGAGCCATTAACCAGAATCATGGTCCGTATCCAGCAAGATGAGCGAATATTCGGGTTTGATCAGGGGATTACGGCACCGCGATCATGCTGTCTACCTTCAAACATCTTTGAGCAACACGTCCTGTCCCATGTGAGACCGTGTGCCTGCATCAATATCTTCAGCTCTTCGAGCAAAAAGAGATGAAGGTTGGATAACATATCCAGTACCTTGAGATCAGTAGCTGACGAACCTTTACCCGGAACAAAATTTTATTTATGAGCTTCCACAAACTTTCGGGTCAACAACTCTCTGTACTTTGTCAGTATATACAAAATTCTCTGAAGAGCTTCTCTTGTGGAATCTGTTTCAGCCCATGTGAGGACTTGTTCTTCTTTGACATAAAAGTCTTCTATCTTTAGAACGGCCAATTTCTTGAGACTGAAGGAATTAAAGAATTGTTCCACTTCATCAATAACTTTCTCTCGCAACTGTACAAGAACCTCAATGTCTGCACAAATCAAAGAATATTGTTCTTTGGCGGGATTTCCTTTTATGGGATCCATTATCACCAGGGGCGCCTTCCCCTTAGCATCAACAGAAATCTTGGGAAGACTGTCCTTGTACCAGTCTCCTTCATTGACTCCTGGAATCGAGATACTCTTCCCCAACTTTATCTTCGTAATTTCTCCAAGAGCAGACGGCAATGGGCAATCTGCTGGAATTGTCAACAGAATTTCGTCAATAGTCATTGTCTCATCATCAGAAACTTTAACAGCAGCAGCTGGAACGACATCTGGAATGTCCGTTCCCTGATCCTTTACAGTTTCAGCCTCAGGCTCTATCACAATATACGCAGCTGAAGCATCTACACTGCTCTCATTCTCATCAAAAATCTGCAACTGCTGCTCCCCAACACTTGTTCCTAAATCAACTGTTTCCATTTCTTCATCTATATCGCTGGCTGTTACAAATGGTCTATCAGCTTCTTGAGCAATGAATTCTTCATAGGAAAGATTGAACCACTGATCCGTCTCCTCATCTCTTGGGACTGTCTGTTCCCCAACGTCTGTTCCACTGACAGTCGTTCCTCAACATATTTTCCATCAACATTTTGTTCTTCCTCATCTGTTTCATTCTGAGCAGTCTCAGCGATCACCTGCTCAATCATGGTTCACTACTGGTTCATTTTCCACCGTTGGCTCGGATGCCTTCTCAGTAAGGCCACCAACAATTGTTTCTTCAACAACAAGGGCAGCTGATATCGCTTCCCTTTGTTCCTCAGAAATATTCTCCACAGCCTCCTCAACAGTTCCCTGCTCTTTAACAATTACATCATCAGAATCTTTGTGCAGCCGCAACCTCCTCTTCTTCTATTTTCTTTTAGGCACGGGAGGTTGCTCAGCAGGTGCGGCCGAAGTCGGCTCAACAATTTGTAGAGGAACAGCCTCTTGTGCTACAGTAATAAGTACTGAACCCTTATCAGCCTTTCCAACTATGGTCCGCTTTTTCTTTGAAAGAACTGACTCGACCACCTCAGCAGTAGCTGGTCTCTTTCTAGACACAGCCTTTTTGACAAGAGTTCTCTTTACCCTGGGTTCATCTGCTACTCCATCCACAGTGACTTTCTCATTGATCACAACATACCTATGAACAATTTTCGCTGTCAGAATCCTACGGGAGGGGAATTCTATGGAGTCTCCCAACTCTAAGGTCGGTACATTCTTCAATAGAACGCAAATTTGAATAGCAAAGCCCTTGGCTTGCCTTGATCCTACGGTCACCATTTCCTTAAAAATGTTGAATAACAACCTTCCCCAATTGGTTTGCACGCCTTCAGTGATAGCAGCCATCAAAAGAAAACGCTCATGAGTGACGGCATCAAATGACCCTGCCTTCACAAATATTGATTTTGCCAGAATGTCGCTAAGAAGTCGAAACTCAATCTTCATCTCCCGCTTCTTGCAGGAGGTGCTCACTTGTTTCCCCGTATCAGAGAAAATGCTTCTCGCATCAAACACGAGATCGTTCAGAACATCAGACAAGTCTGTTAACCCATCCATGGGCAACTCAAACGCCCCGGCAAAGATTTCCTCGGAAATTTCCACTGACATTCCTTGTATGGTGCTGAACACCGTTCCATCCCTTACAGATCCATTCTGAAAGAATTCTTCTAAAGAATCTTCGTAAAAGATGGCGGGACACCCTAGAAAGCCTTTCAAACCAGACGCCACAAGGGCTCCAAACATTGTTACAATTCCAGTGTCCTCCATGGTAAGGACTGAGTCGAACGAAACGTGAAGGCTACTGCTTATCAGTGAAGATGCCATTGAAGAAAGTTGACTGAGTGCGAAGAAGCCTGACAAGAAATATCTGCAATACGAAAAACACGAAGAACAAGAGTGCAATAGATGCTAGAGAACAATGTGCTCAAGTTAAGAGAAAGGTTAAACAGGAAACGCCGTAAAATATTCAGGGAAAGCGAAAGGGTAATAGAGAGAGAAAATGTAGAAGTGACGTTTCGCATGATGACAACCACGTGTCGTTAATCTGATGGTGCGTACAATATTTGGAAATTATTTTGAAAAGATTTTATCAAAATTGCGAAATAAGAAAGTGATTTTAAAATAATTTTTCAAATATTTTAATCGTACAGTGAGAAGTGAAAGCGCGCCAATATTGTATAACGTCACAGCTGGTTTAATATATCACTGATGGTAGAGCAGGATCTGATCACAAATAAGCATCAGCTGTGTATATGTGGCATCTGAGTGTATCCAGATCCCGCATATTCAGCTGACGTAGCACTTAACAATTTAGATCCTGGTTTCCCCTACGATTAAGATCCTCCCAACGCAATATGCTTGCCTCAGCTGAGGGTCTTTGCGTTCCCCCTGAACAAAAGACTCTCAGCTGAGTTAAGCAACAGCTGTCAATCCTGCAAATTTTTAGTGCACAGACAATTTAAGGCAATTCTAGGAGACCTAATATGTTTCTAAAATAAGAAAACTTAGCGTCTGGTAGAAGCTTTGTGAAGATGTCAGCGACTTGTTGTTCAGTCAACACATACTCCAGCCGGACTTTCTTTAGAGCATGGTCCCTTATGAAATGATTCCTGATGTCTATGTGCTTCGTTCTTGAATGCAGAACTGGATTTTGAGTGATCGCGATACCACTGGTGTTGTCACAGAGAATGGGCGCTTCAGAAGCATCAATGCCATAGTCCTTCAGCTGGTGTTGAATCCATAGTATTTGAGCACAACAGCTGCCAGCTGCAAGGTACTCCGCTTCAGCTGTGGACGTTGCAATGGATATTTGCTTCTTACTGAACCAGGAAATCAGTCGATCCCCTAAGAATTGACAAGTACCGCTTGTGCTTTTACGATCAATCCTACATCCTGCGTAGTCTGCATCACTATAACCGATTAGTTGAAAGCCTGAATCTTTGGGATACCAAAGACCCACGTTGGAAGTGCCTTTCAAATATTTTAAAATGCGTTTCACGGCTATATAATGTGATTGTTTAGGCTCTGCTTGAAATCTAGCACACAAACAGACAGCAAACATGATGTTTGGTCTGCTAGCAGTTAAGTATAGCAAAGATCCAATTATACCGCGATAAAGAGATACCTCAATGGCAGTACCAGCTTCGTCTTTATCCAGTTTGATTGAAGAGCTCATTGGGGTTGCTGCTGCTGAACAGTTGTCCATGCCAAATTTCTTCAGCAGTTCTTTGGTGTATTTAGCTTGGTTAATGAAAATTCCATTATCCAGCTGTCGAACTTGTAAGCCCAGAAAGAACGTTAGCTCGCCCATCATGCTCATCTCAAATTTATCCTGCATCAGCTTAGAAAACTTCTGGCACAATTTGGGGTTAGTTGACCCAAAGATAATGTCATCGACATATATCTGTACTAATAAGACATGATCAGCTTTTACGAATTTAAACAGTGTCTTATCAACTGTTCCTATAGTGAAATCATGCTCGATTAAGAATTTGGACAGTGTATCATACCAAGCTCTGGGTGCTTGCTTCAACCCATAGAGCTTTATCCAATTTATAGACATAATCTGGATGTGTATGATTTATGAAGCCAGGAGGTTGTGCAACATACACTTCCTCTGTTAAGATGCCATTAAGAAATGCACTCTTAACATCCATCTAAAATACTTTAAAATTTTTGAATGCTGCATATGCAAGAAACATGCGTATAGCTTCTAGTCTAGCTACTGGTACAAAGGTTTCATCAAAGTCTATTCCTTCCATTTGCCTAAATCCCTGAGCTACCAGTCTAGCTTTATTTCTTGTTACTATTCCATTTTCATTCAGCTTGTTCCTAAAGACCCATCGTGTTCCTATAACTGAATGATTTGAAGGTCTAGGTACAAGTTGCCATACGTTGTTACGCTTAAATTGATTTAATTCTTCTTGCATAGCGTCTATCCAGCTGGGGTCAGCTAAGGCTTCATCTATTTTCTTAGGTTATATGTGAGATATGAATGCTGAATAGAAATGATCATGCAATAGCTGGCCTCGTGTGCGAACAGGAGATTCGATGTTACCTATGACCTGCTCGGGTGGATGATTTATGTTCCACCGAAGATCAAGTCCAAAGGGATTTTCTCCTTTTTCCACTCGTGTAACTGGCTGGATAGCAACAACTGGATAAGCTGATACCAATTGATAGTTTTCATTGTCTGCTTGAGCATCAGCTTCCAGCTGTTGTAGTGGTTGTTCCAGATGTGAGCTTGGTTCAGCTCTTGTATCAGTTCTTGTATCAGTTGTTGGTCTGGATACCAATTGATGTGATGTGCTCGCGACTGATACTTCAGATGTTGATCTTGATACCAATGGATATGCGCTAGCATTTTGTGCGTCAGATGTTGGTTGATATGTTGAAAGATCTGGTTGTGCAACATTTGTCTGAGCAACGTCTGGTTGAGCAACATCTGGTTGAACGTTGGTCGCTTCTGCTCCAACATCTGGCACACTTGGAGAGATCTGATCCTGCGTAGAGTAAACGTTAGTCAAATCGATGACTTGAATACTCAATAAGCCTTGCTCATTGCTGAATAGCCTAGAAAGATACCTGCATCAGATTTTGCATCAAAGGCAGTTAGGTGCTTTTTGCCATTATTATGAATGAAACATCTACATCCAAACACCCTGAAATATAAAAAATATCAGGTTTCTTGCCACTCCAGATCTCATATGGGGTTTTACCGTGCAACTTATTAATCATAGATCTGTTCTGAGTGTAGCAAGATGTGTTAACGTTTTAAAAGACGTATCAGCTGGTCAGCGGTATCAGATTTTGCCTTTAAAAACAACACCCAAGTGAATTTAGTAAAATCATCAACAACAACTAGGGTGTAGTTCGATCCCCCTAAGCTAGTTACGGGAATAGGACCAAAAAGATCCATATGTAAAAGCTTTAAGCTTTGGGAAGAACGTTTACCGCCTTTCTTTTTAAAAGTAGATTTAATTTGTTTACCAAGCTGACATGTGGCACAGATCTTGTCTTTTGAAAAATTGATTTTGGGCAGACCAGAAACCATTTCATGCTGACTCAAATGAGAAAAATTTTTAAAGTTTAGATGGTTCATTCGCTGATGCCACAACCAGCTCTTGGAAGAGTTGGCTGCTAAAAAAATTTGTTCAGATCCCATGGGTTCTGACCAATTGATAATGTAGGTATTCCCCGACCTTTTACCTACCAATACAGTCAGTCCTTCTGGACTCTGAACTGTGCATGTGTGCTGTTGAAAATTAACTATGTAACCCTTGTCACATAGCTGAATAATGCTAATCAAATTATATCGCAAGCTATCAACAACTAAAACATCAGATATTGAAATGTTACCGTGGATAAGCTTACCCTTACCCACAGTGCTACCATAAGCATTGTCACCAAAGACTATTTTTGCTCCTCTGTGAGATGTCACATCTGTTAGCAGCTTTTGATTTCCTGTCATATGTCTTGCACAACCGCTGTCCAGGTACCATATGGTTGATTCATCAGCAGCTTTGTACCTGTTGTCCTGCAATTATAAAAACATATTTTGGTACCCAATTTTACTTGGGTCCAGATAGGATTACCTCTTTCGGGACCCATACTTAAATTACTTTGACAACTTTCCCAGTATGATAGTCCATAAGGGTCTGTGCATAAGTACTGTGAGATCTGTTGAGCTTTGGTTTGGTATTTTGACCATTCAGATCTCTACGAGGCCTAACCTTTTTCCATTCAGACTTAACCTTCTTAGAACCACGTCTTTGTTGGTTCTGAACAAATGACTTGGATCCAGCTTTCGCCTTTTCCTTGTCAAGTCTGTTCTTTAGCCAACCAGACTTAGAACTCTAAGGTCTGTCATAGCCAATACCAGTTTTTCCTTACTTATTCAACAACTCCGAGATCTAGTCATCATACCGTACCGACTCACATGGATCATGTATCACACTAGCTTTGAAAAAGCTCATCTTTTTGAACCTTTCATGTGCTAGATTTGATTTAGTACAAGTCTCTTCAGAGCTGCTTTGACCAGTATTGAAACCTAAGCCAGTTCTATCATTAGCTGGCTTCTGAATCTCACACAGCTTGTCTAGAGAGATGGAAGACTGGGTCCAGGAGCTCATTATTGAATCATTAGCTGGCTTCTGAATCTCACACAGCTTGTCTAGAGAGATGGAAGACTGGGTCCAGGAGCTCATTATTGAATTTAACTTTTCAATTTCAGACTCGAGCTCACAGGACTTTGATCTCAACAATTCATTCTCAGCCTTCAGCTTATTCAACTCAATTTGTAAACTGACAGCTTCACCAAGTTCAACAGACTTGGTTCTACTGAACTATTTTTCAAATCAGCGTTTTCAGATTTAACTTCCTCGAATGTGTGAGAAAGCTTTCTGTACTCTTTGACCATATCATTAAGTGCGCTGACAAGGTCTTCTCATGTAAATTCAATATTGGAAAAATCAAATACCTCGTCATCTGAAGTTTGATCAGCCATGAGACAGTGAACTTCCTCCTATTCACTATCGCTAGATGAGGAACTGCTGTATGAGGAATCTGAATCGGTACCATCCCAGTTCCTGTTGCTTTCCTCAGCAACCAGTACTTTGCGATCATTATTGCGGCTGGGTCTTTTATCATCTCTTGTCCTCATCCTCCTATCTTTTGATCTTTCCTTGGATCTTTCATCTGTTTTCTCATCCCTTCTGTATCGATCCTCCTTCTTTTCATCTCTTTTGTGTCTATCCTCCTTCTTTGGCCTGTTGCAATCAACTGCAAAGTGCCCTGGACGTCAACAATTAAAACAGTTCATATCAATTGTAACTTTATCATTTTTATGGACATTATTATAAGGAGTAGAAGGATTGTAGGATCTTCTCAAATATTTCCCAAACTTCTTAACGAAGAGGGACATGGCGTCATTGCTGAGTTGATCAGCTGTCTTGCTAGTGCTTGGAGAGCACTGTTCAGATGTTGTAGCTGCTAGCGCTTTGGTCGGCTGGGAGGTTGACGGTCCAGCTTCTGCTCTTGTTTCCAACTCAAACTCATAAGCTTTAAGATTTGCAAATAGATCGTGAAGCTCCAGCTTATTGAGATCCTTGGACTCCCGCATGGCCATAGTCTTAACGTCCCATTCCCTGGGCAACGCTCTCATCACCTTCAAAGCCAACTCACGGTTGCTATACTCTTTTCCCAAGCTAGTCAATCACCACGGCGCTGAATCGCTCATCAAACTCCGTCATTGTTTCTCCATCCTTCATCTTCATAGATTCATATTTCTGCTGAGCGACAGTCAGCTTGTTCTCTTTTGTCTCATCGTTTCCTTCACATATTTGTGTCAGCTTTTCTCAAATATCTTTTGCTGTGGCACAGGTTTTTATCTTGCTGAACATGTTTTTGTCCAGTGTCTTGTAGAGAATGTCCCTGGCCACATTGTCCAGATTTGCTTTGTTTTTGTCTTCGTTGGTGTACTCATGCCTGCTCTTCTCTAGATACTGGGGCTCGCCATTAGATATAGCAAATGCCAAGTTTGGCTTCGTAATCTTCATCGGTCCGTCTGTGATAACTGACCACATGTCATCATCCTGAGCAGCCAGATGTGCTTGCATGCGAATCTTCCAGTCATCGTAGTCCTCCTTAGAAAACATGGGAATTTGATTGTGAGAAGTAGACATATTTGAATATAATAAAGCACAAACAACATCTGTTCAATAACTGAGATGCGCAGGCTCTGATACCAATTGATAGGATCAATATGGCTCGAAAAACAGGCCTAGGAGTTCAGAAGGGGGGTTGAATGAACTCCTTGGTATTTTTAAATTTTCGAAACCTTTAAAACAATTAAAGCACCCGCTTAACTTAAATCCGAGTTACCAGATTTAAGGTATCTCAGTCTTAAATCAGATTTCTCAACTAACAAATATTGTGCGGAAATAAGTTTATTAATCTGTGAACAGTAAAAGTTTAAATAAATGCGATAAGTAAAAGTTCAGGGTCAAGAGTTTGTTTATGAAAGTTCGGATATCAATATCCTACGTCTCCACTTCTTCGTTTTCAGGAAGGTTCCACTAGAAGATTTGATGGTTATAGGCCTTCTGCAAACACCCGGTCACGCAAGCAGTACTTTAACGTGAACTCCTAGTAACACAACTAACACACAGACGCAGCTGCTGAAAACAACAATTCATATTTTTATCAAACGGCTTTGGATAGCACGTTTGTTACAGACTCATATCGAATGACAACAATGAAATACAAATTATTTTTGAGTGCTGCAAATCTTCTGGTTTCTAACACTGAAACTCGATTCACAAAAATGAACAGAAGATGAAATCTCGAAGGAAATATCTGTGAGCGCTTGACTTTGAAAGTTCTTCGAGATTGGATTTATGGGACTTAGAATATTTTCGATTGAGAGCTTATTTTTAAATCCCAGATGGTGATGAAGACAGAAATTTTCTGAATGAAGAGAACAATTAGCGAGTGTAAGTCTGAGAGCTTCTTCAATTCAAATTCCATCTATTTATACTCTTCGTCCTCCAACGGTCATAAAGATAGCCTAAGGAAACAAAATCATCGTGCAGCTGTATGCACTGCTCCACTAAGGTAAATTGCGCTTCGTCAGAGCCAAAATGTCGTGTGTCCATATTTGTGCAAACACCGTATAACGTCCTCTGTATACGACGTATTTCCTTAATTCTAGGCAATTGTACGATTCAATCTTCACCATTGATTCTTTCCATTTTAAACATTGATAGCGTTTGAATTGGTTCGTCGTTTGCGCCTGAACATTTTCCCTTAATTTCTTTCATCGTTGTTTGTGAGGTTGCAGTTGAAAGATACTTGAATAGTTGCAACAGCTGAGTGCTTTCAATAGCTAAACGTTTCAACAGCTGAATACTTTGTAACACCTGGCTACAACTACTGAGAGACTGTCTTGACATCTGAATTATCCCCCTTTTTGTAATTTGACGAATATGATATATCTGAGTACTTCGTAACGGCTGGTTGTAATGACTGAAAGCTTCAACGTCTGTGATATCCAATAGCTGAATACTAACCAACAGCTGAATACGCGCAAAACCCAACGTCTGAATCCTAGCGTTAACCCAAACGCTGTCGTATCAACTTATCAAACGACGTAGTTTTATTATTCACTAAGAAACACGCTAGAATCCAAATAGTTACGTCTGATACTAAAACAACATCTAATATGTTTACTATTGAAGTGAGTACCCAACGGCTGAATACAATTACTTCTGAAATAGATACCCAACTTTTGAATCAATACTGGAATCTGATAACCTTTGAATGTTCAACGTCTGAAATCTTTACATCTGAAATATTTAACTCAACATCTGAACTAATCCCGGATACCAAGATCTGATAGCAAATCAACTGTAATCCTTATCCTGACATCTGAATAGACGACTCAATACCTGAACCGTTCCCAAAAATCAACATCTGAATAAGCCCGACATCTGAATATACTTTGCTCCAAATACGTAGCTGATAAATTCAACGTCTGATTGTCCAGATGCTATCTTTAATTTAGCACTTGTCTTATTTTGTTATCACCAAAACTAATGAATTTTATCTTAACAGAAGTCAAGGCTGAAAAGGAGAGTTATGCTAATAAAGCTGAGCTGGTAAGCTCATGTGAAATGCAAGCTGCTCTGAGTAAGCTTGCAACTGAGAATGATGAACTGAGAAGCAGGTCACAGGAGATACTCAAAGAGAATCAACATTTAGCTGAAATTATAAGCTCCTGGACCAAGTCTTCTGCATCTCTTGATAAGTTGCATGGAGCTATGAAGCCATCCGGTGATAGATCCGGATTAGGCTATGGTAGCAATGACGACAATACAGAAGAGACTAGTTGTACCTCAAATCTGGATAGGAGAAAGCTTCAAACCATGAACTTTGTAAGATCCAGCGTGGGACAGCCCTGAAGAGGCACAATATGATGAGATAAAGATAGCAGCAAAGCCTTCGATCTGGTAAGGAATATTTTGCGGGCTGGGGTAATCTGCTCCTGAGAAGCCTCGAGAAAGGTGACTCAAGAAATGAGTTGAACATATGAGGGGAAAACCCAAATCTGGTGGTAGAAAGCAAAGCCAGTTCTCAAAAGCCTCTATGAAGGACAGGCAGTACAGGCCCAGATATTCTAAGCCCGGATCGAATGGCAAATCTACTGCTTATCCAACTCATTCCAGATCACAGAACACACACAAACCACACATATACTTTGATGCACTTACTGGTAGAGTGGTTAAAATTATACAAGTGTGGGTTCCGAAAGGCCTAATCAAACCTGGACCCAAATAAAACAAAGGGTACCATATCTGTTTTATTTGTGATACAGGAACACCAGGTATCCATACTGGAGCAATCTACGTGGTATCTGGACAGCGGATGTGCGAGGCACATGACTGGAAATGACAAGCTGCTAACAGATATCAAAACTTGCAACGGACCCAAGATCACCTTCGGTGATAACTCAAACGATAAAATTGTGGGTAAGGGTAATCTTACCCATGGTAACTTTACTGTCAACAACATTCTCCTAGTTGAGAACTTGTGCTACAACTTGATTAGTATCAGTCAGTTGTGTGAGTAATTACTCTGTTAAGTTTCAAAAGCACAAGTGCACTGTTCAAAATCCGGAAGGTCTAACCGTGCTGGTAGGTTAAAGATTGGGGAATACCTACAAAATAGATTGGTCAGATCATCCGCATACTGAACAAACTTTCCTAGTAGCTGACTCTTCTAAGAGCTGGTTATGGCATCAGTGGATGAACCATTTGAATTTCAAAACAATTGCCAATCTGAGTAAGCGTGAGTTAGTTACTGGTTTGCCCAATTTAAAATTTTCAAAAGACAAGGTTTGCTCTGCATGTCAGCTAGGAAAACATATAAAATCAAGTTTTAAAAACAGAGGCAGTAACAAAACCTCTCATAAGCTGGAGCTTTTACACATTGATCTTTTTGGTCCTATACACGTAACCAGCTTAGGAGGAATGAAGTACACCGTTGTCGTCGTTGACGATTTTTCAAAATTTAGATGGGTGTTGTTTTTTAAATCTAAATATCAAACTACCGACTAGCTGATCAAGGCTTCTAAAAGTTTACAACATGAGCAATCTTGCAGTGTCAACTGGATAAGGAGTGACAGAGGAACAGAGTTTTTGAATTTTAAATTTCCTCTTATCTGGATGACATTGGAATCAAGCACGAGTTGTCTGTAGCTAGAACACCTCAGAAAAACGGGTTATCTGAGCATAGAAATCGTACTTTAAAAGAAGCTACTACAATGATGATTGCTGATTCGGGTATTTCAAAGAAATTTGGGCTGAAGCGGTAAACAAATCTTGCTATACTCATAACAGATCGATGATTAGCAAGCGTCATGGTGTTACCCCATATGAGATCTGGAATGGCAAGAAACCTGACATTTCGTATTTCATGGTGTTTGGATACAGATGTTTTATCCATAACAATGGTAAAACTTATCTAAAAGCTTTCGATGTTAAATCTGATACAGATATCTTCCTTGGATACTCAGCAGTGAGAAGAGCATACAGAGTCTTCAACAATAGTACGCTAACTGTTGAAGAATCAGCTCACGTGGTGTTCGATGAAACCAGCTTCAGATAAACGCCAGCTGGAAAGCTCAATGATTTGTGTTCTCTTCTGGAGTCAACTAATCTGGTGAATCAAGTGATGACGAGACACAGAACAAATTCCAAGCTGGAGACCAGCACGCACTGGTTACACCAATTACAAACTCAGATATTAGAGATGTTGCGCAAGCTGGTGTTCTAGGTAACATTGAAGTCATTGATTTGACTAACAGTGACCTAGTACAGGACCATCCAGCAATAGGTGTGCCAGGTGTATGTGCCAGTTCAAGCAATGTAGATCCAGATCGTTCACAAGCTCATCCAGATCGCGTTCCAGCTGGGAGAGAACATGCACAAGCTGATAGATCAACAAGTGGTTTTCCAGAGGATCCAGCAGGCTCGCAGGGGGAACAGGATGCTAGAATCGACTCTCAAACCAAAGCATCAACCTCATACAGACCAAGTTTCAGATGTAATAAGAATCATCCACCCGAGCTGGTCATCGGTAACCCTACTGCACCCCTTAAGACACGAGGCCGGATGATAAGCGAGTACTTCAATTCTGCATTCATTTCGCATATAGAGCCTAAAAAGGTAGACAAAGCCTTAGTGGATCGAAGATGGATAGAAGCAATGCAAGAAGAACTTAGTCAGTTCGAACGTAGCAGAGTATGGCATTTAGTTCCTAGACCTACTAACCAGAACGTAATAGGTACTAAATGGGTTTTTAGGAATAAGCTAGATGAAAATGGCAATGTAGTTCGAAACAAGGTTAGGATAGTAGCTCAAGGATATAGACAGGAAGAAGGCATGGATTTCGAGGAATCATTTGCACCTATAACTAGACTAGAAGCCATACGCATCTTTCTTGCATATGCTGCATTTAAGAACTTTAAGGTTTATTGGATGGATGTTAAAAGTGCATTCTTAAACGGCATCCTGAATGAGGAAGTGTATGTTACACAACCTCCTGAATTCGTAGATCATACTAGACCAGACTTCGTGTATAAGCTTGAAAAATCTCTGTATGGTCTGAAGCAAGCTCCCAGAGCTTGGTATGATACTTTTTCCAAGTTTCTAATTGATCATGATTTTGTTATCGGCTCTGTAGATAAGAAGTTGTTTTAATTTGTTAAAAATGATCATGTATTATTAGTACAGATCTATGACGATGACATTATTTTTGGCTCAACTAATCCGAAGCTTTGCGATAAATTTTCCAATCTTATGAAGGACAAGTTTGAGATGAGCATGATGGCGGAGCTGACATTTTCCTTGGACTATAAGTGAAGCAGCTTGAGGATGGAATTTTCATCAACCAAGCGAAGTACACCAAGGAACCTCTCAAGAAGTTCGGGATGGAAAAATGTTCATCAGCAGCTACTCCTATGAGTGCTTCCATCAAGCTGGACAAAGATGAAGCTGTATCTGCCGTAGAGGCAACCATGTATCGTGGGATGATTGGATCTCTCTTGTACCTTACTGCTAGCAGACCGAACATTATGTTCGCTATTTGTATGTGTGCATGGTTACAAGCTGATCCCAAACAGTCTCGTTACATGGTTGTTAAGCATATTTTGAAATATCTTAAGGGCACACAAAACGTGGGTCTTTGGTATCCCAAAGACCCACGTTTTGATTTGATTGGTTATAGGGATGCAGATTAAGCAGGTTGTAAGATTGATCGGCGTAGCACAAGTTGGAATTGTCAGTTTTTGGGTGATAGACTGATTTCGTGGTTTAGCAACTTCGATTGCAATGCCCACAGTTGAGGCAGAGTACCTAGCAGCTGGGAGATGCTGTGCTCAGATCTTATGGATACAACCAACAGCTCAGGGACCACGGCGTTGATGCAGCTGAGGCACCCAGTTTATGCGACAACACAAGTGCAATAGCGATCACTCAAAATCTCGTGCTGCATTCGAGGACCAAGCACATTGACATCAGACACCATTTCACACGAGACCATGTGCTGAAAAAGGACGTTCGAGTGGAGCATGTGCCAACAGATCAGCAAGTAGCTGATACATTCACGAAGACTCTACCCGACGCTAAGTTTTCTTATTTTAGAAACATTCTAGGTCTCCTGGATATGTCTTGATTATGTTCTGCATGAATTTGTTCAAGGGGAACAAAAGAATTCAAACAGATAATACAAGCGTCCGCTGTTTGTCTCCGATCTGGTCACTCCGTGCTGATCTGTTCCAGTTGAGGGGCATATACAGTGTGATGTTATCAGGGTGTTTGAGTTAATTGCTTTTGTGCTGGTATATTAAAACGAACGGTTGAGATTGGTTTGCAATATCAAATTCGTTTTTAAAATCAGACGGTCATATTTTCAGAATTTCAAATGTCTTTTAAATTCTTAAGATGGTACGTGTCCATTAAAACCCTTCTCTCTCCTCGTTCATACATAAACCCTTGGTTATTTCCTTTTTCAGTATGCTTTCAAAAATTTATAACTCTTGAGCAATATATTGCAATCTTTCACAATTTCTTTCGATTATTCGCAAATTTCTAACCCTTATACTATCGAAATGGTCACTTCTCTCTCTGCCAATGCCTTGCAGGTCAACTTCGACTCAGTGTTGAGCATGGAGAACGTCGGGATGGTAAAAATGTTCAAGACTATGGAAGAAACAGGGCTGAAAGGATTTTTGGGTGTTCAATGTTCAGTATATGAAGGGGAAGTGATTGAGTTTTTTGCCAATGCGAAGGTTATCGCAGGAACAATTGTAAGCTTTGTGGCCAACAGGAAGATGGTCATCACAAAAGATGTTTTTGCAGTGACGTTTCAATTGCCGACCGAGGGAATGGTCGGGTTCACTGATCTTCCAGCAAAGGTAGTGTCAGAGATGAAGATGAGATTTTCTAGTACTGATGTTGCTTTCCGACCGCCAAACAAGAAGAAGGAAATTAAATTTGAGTACCGGCTGCTGCATGACATTGTAGCAAAGGCACTATGCGCCAAAGCTGGTTCCTTCGATGTGGTGACATCGAAGAAGTTTGATTTGATGGTGGCCATCAGTGCTGGGTTGAAAGTAAACTGGGGTCACATTTTGTTCCAGACACTGGTTGCCATGGTGCATACACCCAGCAGAAAATCTTAGGGATTTGTGGTACAGTTGAGTCTTCTGCTGGAGAAGGTGGTAAAAGCAAACCTCGGGGAGTCTGTCAAGCTGCATCCACTGAAGGTGTTGAAAAACAAATCTGCTCTCACCTATATGAAGAAGAATATAGCTGTTGAACAAGCTGGTGAGCCGAGCAAGCCATCTACGGACACAGCCAGTGGTGATGAGGGTCTGCAGTCGTTGACAAATAGGCCGGTGAAGGAAATTGTTGCAAAGAAGAAGATAGTGAAGGAAAAGGCTGTGGAGAATAAGCAACAGACTGTTTTAGTGGTGAGGAAGCCAGTGGTGGCTGGGAGCCAAGCTGCTCCAGAAAAGTCCAAGTCTGGGACCAGCTTAGACGAGGAATCGCGCCCTTTGTCCAAACTGGGCCCAGTGAAGAAAGTTGGCGCTGCACCAAAGCGCAAGCTGGTTTTGGACTCATATGATTCGAAGTCCACCATTTCCCTCCCTCTGGTGAAAATTACAAAGAAACAAAGGACGAAGAGGACAAATCCAGTGAACAAAACTGCTGGTGACCAGGCAGAAGCCAATCCTGGTCCAGCTACTGAAATTCCAGCTGAGGCTGAGGATGTCTCTATCGCTTCCGCTCCAAAAAAGAATGTGGAATCTACTGAAGCAGTGGAGGCACAGGATTTTAACAAGGATCGTTCTATTGTGGTCAGGACAGAACTTGAACAACCATCTCAACAGCCTATGACTTGTGCTAGCAAGGGTATCTTTGCTCTCGTGGAGATTCGGGAAATTAACTGGGCAACTCATTTCCCGTCGAAGATAGACCCAGCTTCAAAGGGCAAAGAAATTCTTGAAGCTTATGCCCTACCAAACCAGTGGAGGAGCACTTTCTGTTGTTACTCAACTCAGATTGGGAAGATCTATCCAACAAGATGTGTGAATATGATAAGTGGACACACTTCCGCACTGAGGTGAGGCTAAATACTGTAACGTCGATGATGCCCATTGCAACTTTGGCTAAATTGGAAAATGAGTTTATGTCATGGGCTGAGATAGAGCTGGTGTCTGAATTGTTGTGCGGAGGATGTTGGTGTTGTACAAGTATGTATGAGACGGAGTTGAAGAAGAGGGTAGATGAGCATCAAGCCAACTTTGATCTAGCTGAGCCGTCTGCGAATTACGATCACATGTGTATTCGGTTTCTAGACCGCGAGCTTAAGGTAATCGTATGCAGCACAGGGCTCTGCGAATTTTAGATTGTCTACCTCTTCTGGCAGCAGAGTCCTCAGTCGCAGGTTCTACTTTAGATGATACTCTACAAATCACCTGCACTATGGGACGCTTAGTGTTCAGTCAAGAAACCGAAGCTCCAGATCCGGGGACAGAGAAACAACCGACTAAGGAAGCGGAGCAGAGGATTCTTGCCATTGAGAATCAGGATCACGAGGAAGAACAACCAGCTCCGGAGTACAAATAGACTGTGAGTATTGTGCAACCGGATCAGAGCAGATTGAGGAGATTAGTCGTGTTGTACAAAATATGGATGAGACTGAGGCTCAGGCTCAGGAGGAGAATGCTGAAAAGCTCCCACCAGTGTTCCAATATTTTGGAGAGGCTGAAGATTCTTTGGAGCAAACTGCTCATGAGCACCAGGCTCAAAAGAGAACCAGCTCAGGAAGCAGAGTATGCAGATGAGCGACTAGCTCAAGCTGGTTCCTCCCACTCTAGTCCAATTCATTCAAGTTTTTCTGTTCATTCTTCTACTTTAGTTAGAAATAATGAGGACCATCAGGGTACCAGTCCTTCTAGTTTACAAATGGTGAGGTATACAGATAATAACAGTGAAGAAGACGAAGAAGATTTTGCCCAAGGTGATCCCCAGCCGATAAATTTTTCCAGACCCCAAGCTAATTTGATGCTGCTACTGAGCTTAAAGACATGAAAAGAATCGTCGACTCCATGGATTCAAAAGTTGATATGCTAAGGGATACTCAGGCATATAGGAAGATGGAATCTGAATTATCCGGGCGAAATTTATCTAAGAAGATAGATCAGGTGGCAGTCAACTTCAACTCTTCCCAGACAGCATTGGAAACCAGCCTAGTTCGTCAATTCACAGAGCATCAGATGCAGGTCAATAGTGACTTATATTTTGTGAAGATGCAGCTGGCAGAGCTGGTTAATCACTTCAAAGAAATGAGTGATGCCAAAAAGAGGGAAGGACCAAGCAGCAAAAAGAGACGTCTGCTGTAGGTTTTGGGGGTAGATCGGTTTTCATATGTTCAGCTGATTTTGATTTGGTAAAAAGTTTTCAGGGTTAATCAATCTCTTTTTCTCATGTTTTTTCATCACCAAAAAGAAGAAAATTGTTGAAGTAAATTTATAAGTTTTGGTGAAGACAAATAAAAGAGATTAATCAGCTCGAGGTATATTCAACCAGATCAAGACAGAGTATACTGCATTGATTGTAGAAACCAGATCAGAGATAAGCTGGACAGAGCTAAGCTGGTCAAAATACAAACAAGCTCAAGCAGTTTAACTAAGCTGGTTAAGGTCAAACCAGCTCAGAGGTTTTAGCTAAGATGGTTAAGGACAAACCAGCTCAGCAAACTGAAACAGAATTAGAAGTGCAGAAAGTAGTTGATCAGTTTATCAGTTGACATAAGATCAGATTGAATTTAGATCAGCTTAGAGAGCAGAACAGCTTAGAACCAGATTAGAAGAGCAGCTCAACGTGCAGAAACCAGATCGGGAAACCATCTAAGTAAAGACAACTTGGCAAAATGGATATCAGAATATGTTGAGGTTTAGTACGGATTGATGTGAAGTGTTTGACCTCTTTGTATCGATTTGTAGTCGTTGGAACTACTTTGAGCTAATCACAAATATATAGAGATATGTTTTTACTGAGATATGGCGCATAGTATGCTAAAAGGGGAAAAACATGTAATGGAGGCGTACGAGAATAGTACAAGCATTTAAGACGCCGCAGTTATCTCACTTTGGAACACACGATATGTCTACTGGTAACATTTATTACCGTTGTATCCAAAGGGTATAAATTGAGAGGTCAAAAAGGGATAGATTGTTGGATCTGTGTAAATAAAAAAGGGGGAGAAATATTTCAAAATATTATTCGTGATTATTGTTTATCCGGGTTTTTATGTTAATCAAAAAGGGAGAGATTTTTGGATCTGTAAAACAGATCACATCTGAATTTTTATCAACACAAAACCTGTTTGTATGCTTCTACCAGTTTAATCAACTGTGCAGCCCTAACCCCGTCATAACCATCCAGCTTAACCAAATTCCTTGATCTGGTTTTACTCAATCCGAGATGGTTTGTCCTTCTACAGGTTGCTTCTAAGCTGCAATGGTTAAGACGAGGTTGGGGTTGCACAGTTGATTAAACTGTTAGAAACATACAAACAGGTTTTGTGTTGATCAAAATTCAGATATGATCTGTTTTACAAATCCGACAATCTCTCCTTTTTTGATTAACACAAAACCTAGATAAACAATAAGCACTAATAATATTTTGAAATATTTCTCCCCCTTTTTGTGAAAATCAAAAAGGGTTTCGAAATCTTGTCTCCCACTTAATATTTAAAACAAAACTCCCCCTAAACACAACACGGGGTATTTCAGTTTTCGAAATCAAAACATTTTGCAAGGGACGACAGTTTGCAAAAGCAGCATGCATGATATGAGTTTTAAAACAGATTCTATGCTAATGAAAAATTTCTCAACTATCTAGATTGGAAGGTAAATGATAATCGAATTCACAGAATCTCCTCTGCTTCTCTCGAACTCTGTCATATGCGCTATTATTTTAGCACATCCATCGTAAGAGGTCTTGGCGTCCACACAGATCTCGCGTAATTTGTGTCAGCTCGATAGAAGAGTGCTGCACTTTTCACTCTTGGTCCGGTGCTCTGTTATTCGAAAATCATTACTCCGTCTTTTCTATATAAACTGAGTTTAAAAACTTTAAAACTATTTTGTATCACAGATAAGTTTCCGCAGAAAACCACTATCAGAGCTGAGAACATTTTAAGAATTTTCAATTTAAAATGCACTTTCAAGAGCAACCTGCTCTTATACCAATTTATGGAAACAAAAACTAATGCGTAATCAGTTTTCGTATCGTAAACACCCAGAATATGGATCTAAAAACAGATACAAAATCATATTACATGCATTTAAAATCTATTTTGTAAAAAACAGCACGCAATATCCAGCCAGCAGATCGCACGCAAGCTGGTCCAGCTCGGAGAAGCACTGCGAGCTGGTCCAGATCGTTAAAACTTGATCTGCAATAGCTCATGTTCTTGAAAGATTTTTGCACCGATAAGTAGATCAGGTAAGATATAAATTCATGCCAAAATAACCTGAACTACCCTGTAAAAATCGAAAGCTATGTAAATAGGTTTAAAGACATGTATGCGATGCAATGCAGAAAGCCAAAAGAATGTACGCTGTAATTTGTTTATGGAAGTTCGGAGCTGAATCTCCTACGTCTCCCCTTATTCCACAGAGGAAGGATCCACTAGAAGATTTGATCTTACATCCCGTGTACAGACCCGATCCAACAGCCCTCAAGCTGCGAGAACTCCTAGCCACAAATGCACACCAGCTCGCAGGCTGTGTGTCTAACTAACACTTCTTTTATGTCTCAGTGTTAAAGACTACAACAGGAACATGTTTAATGTCTCTGTTCAAAGACTTCAAGGAAATTGGTTTGTTTGTTGTTTTGATTCACTCATCTAATCTAATCAGCTCTCTCTCATATATGTGAGTGAATCGTGTGTGAGAATTATACAGTGTAAGCTCACTCTCAAATGTATTCTCATATACTAGGAAGTGCTTCTCTCTAAGCTGAGTGTGCAAACTCTAGACTATGCACTGCTCTCTGTTTTTGTGTTGTGCATCGCATTCTATCTTGTTCTCACTCTGCTCTTGTGCACGCACAATTTCACTTCACGTCTCTTCTGTATATAAAGACTCTGATCTGATATATCCATTGGACACAAAGTTGTAGCCGTTGAAAAAGGCTTCTCTAAAGTTCTGACATAGTTGTACCTTGTGTCATTTATCATTAAACGCTTTGCAAGCTTTGTTGACTTTGAATATGTGAACATTGTACCTGATTTATACAGGACAAACAAATCAGTTTGAACTAGATTAATCCAATATTCCCATAGCTTATGTTCGAACTGCTTTGTTCGTCTGATAGCTTCTGTTTATCTGTTCTCTGAGCTGCTTTCATTAAATTGTTCTTTTTACTCTTGATTAGACCTGGCCACGGGCTGGTTTAGCCCGTGGCCCGACCCGAAATCGGACTGGAGTCAACGGGTCGGTTAACCGGGTCAACGGGTTTTTACCCGGAACCGGCCCGAAACCGTGGAGACACGGGCCGGTTATGGTTTACAAAATTCGCAACCCGTCAACCCACCGGTTCCGGGTGGGTCGGAACCCAGCGGGTCGTAGGATGTTGAAAAATAATATGTGCTGAGGCGCGTTGTTAGAATCGAATACCAGGCCAGAAATTTTTGAAACTGAGTACTTAACCACTGTACTACGCCCTTCTTTCTATACAATTAATACTTTTTAAAATATATACATATTATATTTATCATAAAATTATTGAGATTTGATTAATTTGTACTATCTTAAAAAACCTAAACATCTTAATATAACTATATTGATTATTCTAATTAATATTTGTATTCACCTTATTATTTTTTCAAATATTAAACAAGTAAAGTGCAATAATATAATAACTTATTCAAAAACTTCTCATGTCATTTCTCAATATATTACTATCATAATCATACAATAATAATTTTTTGTAAACTATACAAGTTTCATTTATCATTAAAATTGGGAGCTGTAGGTCCGAAAATGGATCAAAAAGATAGCCAGCGCTGCTTTGACAAACAGTAAAAACTTTTGCGCTGCTATAAACGAGCTGCAATAGCTCAATGTTCTTGAACAGGTCCGAAAATAGGATCAAAAAGATAGCCAGCGCTGCTTTGACAAACAGTAAAAATTTTGCGCTGCTATAAACGAGCTGCAATAGCTCAATGTTCTTGAACATATAAAAATCACACGATGAAGAGCACCGGAGACAGATCTGGTATGATTTAAAAATCATGCGGAAAATACCAGAACTGAATCCTATATTTTAAAACAACTCAAACAGATTTATGTACAACATAAATCTGTTCGAGACTTGTGTGCTTGTGTGCTGCTGTAAGCAATGCGATGCTAAGTGCTGAATTCTGTTTATGCGTATGCTAAAATATAAGCAACTGCTGAACTGTAAACGTGTATGCGTGCTAAGTAAATACTGAATGAAGAACACGATACTCAGCAGGTTTGTTTATGGAAGTTCGGATATCAATATCCTACGTCTCCCCTTCTTCCACCTCGGAAGGCTCCACTAGAAGATTTGATCTTACAACTGCGTGTACAGACCCAATCCCACAACCAGCAGCTGTGAGAACTCCTAGACTCCTCAAATGCACAACAGCCGCAGCTGTGTGACTGACTACATACACATGAGTTTTACGTCTTCGTGCTTGGACGGGAACTGAAAACAGATTTCGAGATTCATTCACAGATAGATGTGAATGAATCTGGGTGTGTGAGATTGATACAATGAAACGCTCAACTCTCTGTTTTTCTCACACACGAGGGACATGCTCTAACAAGCTAATCTAGACTCAGCAATCGACTCTCGTGAAAAACTCTTCTCTAATGGCGGTCGATTGCTTCGTCTATCTCTTCATTTTCCCTCTGCTGGTGCACTGTGCAATTGACTAATTCTCTGCGATAGCTTCACAGTGACCAATATTTCGAACACTTCTTCAATTGGCGTTGCCTCTGTATTTATAGCCTCTGTAGAATTTCTTCCCATTGGATAGCTTCCAAAACTGCTCAGCGCTTCATATGGCTATCTTGTCTTCTTTCTATTTTAGTTCAACGCTCCTCTGTAAAGTACCGACAGGGGAACAGTACTTGCGTCCTTTTCTTTTGCAGGCTTCTGTCGCTTTCGCCATTTGAATTTAGCTCAGCAGTTGACATCCAGTCTTGATAACTCTTCGTAAGTTGTCAACTGCTTCGCTGCTTATTCATTACTATGACTGCTGCGCTTTGCTGCTTCTTCTATTCTTTGCGCCTGGAATACTTGCGACTGGACACTGTAGCTCGCGACTGAATTTCCCAACGACTGGATGCTTAGCAACAGCTGATTCAATTGTAGCTTACGACTGGATGCTGTTGTTGCTTGCGTCTGATTCATCAATTGCTTCGCCTGAATCTTCTCCAACAACAATAGATTAATCTTCTTGCGTCTGGTTGCTCAAAACACTGCGTCTGGAAATCTTTGCGTTGCGACTGGATCCACTGCTGAAATATCAACGCAAAGTCTTCCTGCTGAATCTTTAGCGCGAGAGCAAAACGCTGTCGTATCAACTTATATAAACGACATCGTTTTGCAATCACTATCTTCAAATAGCATCTGCTGATTGCACTGTAGCTTGCGACTGGATATCTCTTCTACGACGTCGCTTCTCTTGCGTCTGGATGCAAGCTACCTGCTGATTCTTGCGACTGCTCTCTCAAATCATCTGCTGAATATGATGACGTCACCGATGTCGTCATCAACGCTAATCCATCTGCTGAATCTCCAGCACGACGTCGCATCATCTTTTGCGCTTCGCTTCATCTGCTGATGGCCAACTGCTGATTGTGATGACATCAAGGCTGATGTCATCACAGCTCATACCATATCTAGCGCATCTTCTCAACTGCTGATTACTTCCTGCTGATCACTGTAGCTTCCTGCTGAATGATGACGTCACTGCTGATGTCATCAACACTTTACGCTCCAGCTGATTTTCATCATCGCTTCAGCTCCAGCTTGCGATTCTTCTTCTTCTTGAATGGCGACTGTTAATAGATTCATCAACAGTACTTATAATCGCTACTGCTAACAGATTCGTCAACAGTAACTTGCGCATCTTCTTCTTCGATAGATTTCTCCAGCAAGCTTCTCAATTCTTGTTCCAGCTGGTTCAC
>KQ994741.1:252675-276750 GCA_001598015.1 Dorcoceras hygrometricum
TTCAACAATAATAGATTTATCTTCTTGCGTCTGGAAATCTTTAGCGTTGCGACTGCTGAAATATCAACGCACAGTCTTCCTGCTAAATCTTTAGCGCAAGAGCAAAACGCTGTCGTATCAACTTATGTAAACGACATCGTTTTGCTATCGCTTTCTTCAAATAGCATCTGCTGGTGAATAGTAGCTTGCGACTGGATATCTCCTCTACGACGTCGCTTCCTCTTGCGTCTGGATGCAAGCTACCTGCTGATTCTTGCGATTGCTCTCTCAAATCATCTGCTGATATCTCAACACGACGTCGCTTCCTCTTGCTTCTCTTCATCTGCTGATCTCTTCTTATTGCGAATGCAAAACGCTGTCGTTCCAACTTATTCACGCGACATCGTTTTGCAATCGCCAACTCCAAATACCAACTGCTGGTTGAAGCTCTCTGCTGATTCTATTCCACTGTAGCTTCCTACTGAATGATGACGTCACTGCTGATGTCATCAACACTTTACGCTCCAGCTGATTTTCATCATCGCTTCAGCTCCAGCTTGCGATTCTTCTTCTTCTTGAATGGCGACTGTTAATAGATTCATCAACAGTACTTATAATCGCTACTGCTAACAGATTCGTCAACAGTAACTTGCGCATCTTCTTCTTCGATAGATTTCTCCAGCAAGCTTCTCAATTCTTGTTCCAGCTGGTTTCTTGGCCTCCGCCTGATTACGAACAGCTGATATAACTCTGGACGTCTCCATTGCTAATTCAACTGCCGATTCTTAAGAACATCAAACCAACTGCTGATCGATAATATTGCGAACCATCGGCTGGACACATATAGCTGCTGCTGATAGTCTTCTTTGTTCCTAAAATCTGTACGCTTAAATAGAATTGTTAGAATCACAATAACAGGTTTTGTGTAATTCAAAACTTAATCAGGATCTGTCAAAACAGATCCAACAGGAGCATTTGATTAATTTGTACTATCTTAAAATGCCTAAACACCTTAACATAACTATATTGATTATTTTGATTAATATTTATATTCATCCTTATCATTTTTTCAAATATTTAACAATTAAAGTGCAATAATATAATAAGTTACTTAAAAGTTTCTCATGTCATTTTTTCGATATCTTACGTCATATCCATTATCTCAACATTTTACGTATAAACATAAATATTATTAAATTTAAAATAAAAATTTAATATTATATAATGTTTATGTTGATGCACATGTAGTATATATATGTGCACTAGTATAAGCTAAGTAAGCATACAACTCGATTTAACTGTTATTAATGTATTATTATAACAAGAATGAGACAAATAGACAAGTTATGTGTAAACAAATATATTTTTGGTGTTTTGTTTAAAAAATATAAACTAATTTTATTTTTCAGCTATGCTTCTAAACATCGAGTTTGGAACTTGATGTCCATTTCGATTTTAAATCCATAGATGTTACTTTATATTGTTCTTTTTGGTAATAATAACATATCATTTTGGAATTTGATTCCACTCGGGTTTTCGTGTTTGGTATAGTTTTTATATAAGAAATAACTTAAAATTTTAAATACATAGACGTCTTTTAATTGCTTTGATTTTTTTTCAAAAAATTAAAGTCAAATTCGAATTCAATCACAAATTAAGATTCGAAATTCAAGTTAAATTCTAAATTAATATTCAAATTAAAATTCAAATTTTAAAATTCGGAATAAAATTCAAATCAAAATTCAAATTAATTGACAAAATACAAAATTCAAATTCTATTCAACACTTAACTTCAAATTCTAATTTGAAATTCGAAATTCTAGATATTGAAATTTAACTATAAAATTACCCTTTTTTTAAGAAAAACTGAAAGTAATTTTTTAAAAAAAAAATTACATTTATTTTAAAAAAAAATTTAAAATTTTTTTTTTAAAAAAACCGGTTCCCAGACCCTGACAGGAACCGGTTCTCACGGTTCCGATTCCGGTTCCAGGTTTTTCCGAACCTAAACCGATGGATCGGACCCGTAACTGGCCCGTGGTCGGATCTACTATTGATCTGATCTGCACTTGTCTTTGTTCTGTACTGTACTGTAGAAGCTTGGACATTATCGAAAAGCTCTGCATCACCTGGTTTGTCTCAGCTAGTCTCTGAGCTGTTTTGTTCCCCCAGCTGGTCTCTTCTTTTACTATGTGTACTTGCTTGTGATCTTCCTCCACGACGGCATCCAAGAGTTTGTGATCCTCTACACTTGACAAATGTTGCACCAGTGATTATATCCCTTCTTCTTTGGATCATATCATCTGTTCTTCATCTTCCACATCATCCACAATAAACCCATCTTTCTCATAACCATCCAACTTAACCAAATTCCCTGACATTGTTTTCCTCAATCCGAGCTGGTTTGTCCTCTTGATCTTCCGTTGGTTCGACGCTATTAGCTCGCATCCATCTGCTTTAGTACTAATCCGGTTCGCTGTTGAGCTGCTGTAGTACTCTGTTATGCACTATACAAGCTTACGACTAATTCGAACCAGCTCGCGACTGAGCTGATTCATCTTTGACCTGCACATCGATCCTTAACCATTAGTGAAATGACAGCAGGTTTTGTGTTAATCAAAATTAATATTCTGATCTGTAAACTCAGATCCAATTGAAAGGTTTAATTTAAAACAATTATTCCAAAAATTTATTTTATATAAATAATTGAAAAATTAAAAATATTATTAGTAACTTAATTGATTAATTTTACCATTTTTATTAAATATTCTAATAAATTCCTATTTTTATTTAATATTATATTTTTAGAAATATAAGTTTTTTTAAAAAAATATTAAAAGTTATTTTGATTAATTTTTAAATCTTTATTTTAACAATAAATAATGCAAAAGTATAATTTCGAACTATAATTAACACATAATTGAAATATAAATACATAAATACAAAGATAACTAAATAAGATAAAACATAAATATTAAACAAATAACGTAGATGATCAAAGATAATATGTAAAATATGACAAACACAAATTAATAGGAATATTTTGACAACATACCTTTTAGTGTAAGATTTGAAGTAAATGAGTTGAAGATAAATGTTGTATTTGACGTAGACATGCACCATTTTAATGTAGAAATTACATCAAAAAAGAGTTATGAGTTGGAGATGGTTTAAGCGTCACTTTTTATATTACTTCGGGTAGCTCATGGGTCCTTTTTACATTCCAGGTAGCGCATGTATACTATAAAAATGCCCTGGACTGCATACCCGGAAATTAGTATTTTCTGGCAGCAAATACAAATTTGGAAAATTTTGGTAGCACCTATAAAAATTGAGATTTCCCAGCAGCTTACATAAGATTTTAGAACCTTTTGGGCATCCAGCATGAGACTCGACACTTTCTAGTAGCTCGCAAAAGTTTCGAATTTCCGGGCAGCTTATGTGAAAGTTTGAATTTTCGGACAATGTTAAATTTTTTGAGTTTCAGACATGTGAGCAAATTTAAATCCAGAGTAGCAAAGCAAAATTTTATATCTCAGGCAACACATGTATATTTTCAAAACTCATGCAAATATGTAAATTTGAAGGTTCTTTTAAAATTATATAAAGAAAGTGAAGTATTATGCTTACGAATCGATATGCGAAAGCGTCATGATACTTTTATATACAGGTATAGTGCGAAATTGAAGATGTGAATGCCCATGGAACAAACTTGTTTAGACTTTAGACTCGTTACATTCGTTTTATGTAGATGTTCGAGCACTTACTCGAGTATTTCAGTTCTGCAAAATATTTCGTGACTGTTATTTTTTTCATGATTGGTTTGATTAAAAATTTACTAGTATTTGTTAGAGGTGTTTGCGTGGTTGAGGAACTTTGAAAACAGTATGAATGATCATGTGAAGTCAAATGTTGTATATTTTAAATAAGCTTCGAGTATACTCTTTTTTTAAAAAAAAAAAGTTAACCCATTAATGGGCTAACCCCCTATATAGGTCAGAGGCCCCTTGGCCTATACAGATTGATAAATCGAGGGATATGCACGAGTAGACAGGGCCCGGGGGAGAGAACCCATATAACGGACTAATTCCCAGAGCATACCCCCACAATATTTCAGCGGAGAATATGTTCCACACGAGAATCGAACCCGTGAAGCCGGGGAAGTTATTCCCACATCACACCAGGTCTTACCAACCCGCCTGTGCCCCTGGGGCAGCTTCGAGTATACTCTTGAAATTTACTTTTAAATCAAGTTCTTTATTTATTATTCAATTTTGAGTTAAACAACAATTAATGAACTTGGGATTTTATGTACTTGTGTCACATATGAGCTTGTAAATGAGATATACTGTGAGACCTTCTGATAGTTCATGTTGGGGATCCGTAGATGTTTAGAGTAGGTGAATAAACACATAAGTATTTTTTTCAAAAAACGTAACGGTGAATGTTATCAGTTCTTAGCTGAGAAAATCCAGTTCTTGATATATCCGGTAGAAGAATATAACATGCAAAATGTGGAATGAATATCCTAGAACCGGTGATAAAAGGGTGGTATCTAAGCCTGATATGTGTGTTGTGTAAAACGATAAAGTAAAGAAAACACATGATCTTATGGATGTTCGGAGATTCAATACTCCTATGTCACCCCTATTCCTTTGCAGGAAGGATACTAGAAGATATTGATTAGTACTATCAATTTGTATAAACTTACTTCAACTCAATTACTACTCTCTGTGCTGAAACTCATAGACGCTCAATGTGAACATAATACTTATTCATTCAGTTTACAAATATCTTTGTAATTCAAGATTGCTGAAATGGTAATGCAAGTAACTCAGCCGCTCTTTATTGATACTAAAGATAGGATATATTAATAGTATGAGCAAGAAGCTTGATTCATTCGATAAGAAGGCCTTTTGAAATGAGGATAGCTTGATGCTTGTTCATGTTGTTCTCTGTGTGTTTCTCTTGTTATCGTATTTTGTTTTCAGTTAAAATCCTTCAATCGTTTATAGTCTTCTTAGTCCAACACTAATAAATTCATATGGTACTCGCAATAGCACTTATCCTTGTAGCTTCTCTAGAGTCAATACATGAACATTCAATGTTCCTTGTATAATCGTCCAAGAAAAGTACTTAGTATTACAGGTATAGTGCGAAATTGAAGATGTGAATTCCCATGGAACAAACTTGTTTAGACTTTAGACTCGTTACATTCGTTTTTTGTAGATGTTCGAGCACTTACTCGAGTATTTCAGTTCTGCAAAATATTTCGTGACTGTTATTTTTTTCATGATTGGTTTGATTAAAAATTTACTAGTATTTGTTAGAGGTGTTTGCGTGGTTGAGGAACTTTGAAAACAGTATGAATGATCATGTGAAGTCAAATGTTGTATATTTTAAATAAGCTTCGAGTATACTCTTTTTTTTTAAAAAAAGTTAACTCATTAATGGGCTAACCCTCTATATAGGTCAGAGGCCCATTGGCCTATACAGGTTGATAAATCGAGGGATATGCACAAGTAGACAGGGCCCGGGTGAGAGGGCCCATATAATGGACTAATTCCCAGAGCATACCCCCACAATTTTTCAGCGGGGAATATGCTCCACATGAGAATCGAACCCGTGAAGCCGGGAAATTTATTCCCACATCACCCCAGGTCTTACAAACTCGCCTGTGCCCCTGGGGGCAGCTTCGAGTATACTCTTGAAATTTACTTTTAAATCAAGTTCTTTATTTATTATTCAATTTTGAGTTAAAGAACAATTAATGAACTTGGGATTTTATGTACTTGTGTCACATATGAGCTTGTAAATGAGATATACTGTGAGACTTTCTGTTAGTTCGTGTTGGGGATCCGTAGATGTTTAGTGTAGGTGAATAAACACATAAGTATTTTTTTCAAAAAACCTAACGGTGAATGTTATCAGTTCTTAGCTGAGAAAATCCAGTTCTTGATATATCCGGTAGAAGAATATAACATGCAAAATGTGGAATGAATATCCTAGAACGGGTGATAAAAGGGTGGTATCTAAGCCATATATGTGTGTTGTGTAAAACGATAAAGTAAAGAACACATGATCTTATGGATGTTCGGAGATTCAATACTCCTATGTCACACCTATTCCTTTGCAGGAAGGATACTAGAAGATATTGATTAGTACTATCAATTTGTATAAACTTACTTCAACTCAATTACTACTCTCTGTGCTGAAACTCATAGACGCTCAATTTGAACATAATACTTATTCATTCAATTTACAAATATCTTTGTAATTCAAGATTGCTGAAATGGTAATGCAAGTAACTCAGCCGCTCTTTATTGATACTAAAGATAGGATATATTAATAGTGTGAGCAAGAAGCTTGATTCATTCGATAAGAAGGCCTTTTGAAATGAGGATAGCTTGATGCTTGTTCATGTTATTCTCCGTGTGTTGCTCTTGTTATCGTATTTTGTTTTCAGTTAAAATCCTTCAATCGTTTATAGTCTTCTTAGTCCAACATTAATAAATTCATATGGTACTCACAATAGCACTTATCCTTGTAGCTTCTCTAGAGTCAATACATGAACATTCAATGTTCCTTGTATAATCGTACAAGAAAAGTACTTAGTATTAAATGCACATCTTCCTTTATGTTTTATATGAAAAACATCGGCTGAATTATTTTTTTTGACGCTTTGATATTTATCTTAATTGATGAGTCTTCAAGTCAACTGCTTTAATATCCCAAAAATCCTTTAGGGATGATCTCCCGACACTATCATGTAGCACCGATTTGCTGTCTTGTTAATCTGATATGTTTTGTTGTAATTGATCTATTGTCTTAGTTTGAACTTTACTGATGAACTAATCTAAGCTTTTCGTTCTGTTCTGCTCTTCAAATATCTCTATAATTTATCTTACAATAAACAATTGTACTAAAGAACTTATCTAAGCTGTATATTTATATATGTTCTGTCCCGCTCTTCAACTGATTCAATCTTTGAGCAAATGTACTCTTGAATTTATCTGAGCTGTATATTTTCATCCGCTCTGTCTCTCTCTTCAATTGATCTGATCTTGGAGCTGAGCTGATCTATTAAATTTTTTTTTACTCTACTATGATAATCCTTCAGTTCGAACTACTAAACTCATCTGGCGTACATCTCAGCTTGACTGAATATCTCAACTGTTAATTTTTTCTATTCTTTCCAGGTTATCTAGGAATATTTTTGTGAGGTTCTGGAACATCAGATTGAAGTAATCATATCGGAGTAATCAACTGGAGTGGATCAGATCAGGCGTGAACTGATCTAAGTGGAACAACTTGGGTGCGAGCTGAACTGTTAGCACAACACTGAGCTGATCTGATGTACTGTGCTGACCTTGTAGCGCTAAGCTGATCTGATAGTACTGTGCTGATAGTGTAGCGTGTGATGTGCTGGTAAGAGCTGATCTGGTCTAGTATAAACTGTCATGAGTTGGGAGTCAGCTTAGAGGAGGTTTTGACGTCCCGAGCTGGATCAGCTTATAGGTTCGTGCTGATCTGTTTTCACTGTAGATCAATTCGGGGGTTTTGTTTCGGGGTACTTCAAAAATTTACTAAGATTTAAACTCAAGTGTTGGTCAATTTGTTTGAACAAGTTATATCGTGCGTTCTTGAGAGCCCAAGCTGATATCCCCTTGAAACCTTTGTCATTGTTCACCCGAGCCACATACTTTTTCCGATAGCCAGAGATCAATTACTCAATTGGAGCAAGGTTTGTACCAATGAAATTCTCTCTCCAAATCCGTATTTCCTGACCACTTTTGAGGTCCATGGTTGGCCGGAGAAAGGAGCATGATGATAGCTAAGGCGTGCTGCTTTTGGCACCTTCCAATGATTGGCTCTTCAGTTCTGGTAACCATGAACCATAAGTGCTAGCTTTCGTTCCTAGCTTTAACTTGAGAGCAGTATCATATATGTGGTGTTGAATTAAGCATGTCTGAGCTAACTGCTCTCGGTCAGGTTTTTGGATGAGATTTCCCGAGCTGATTTCCTTCGGTTGATGAGCAAGTACTAATCTATTGTGCTTTCCATCCGCAAACTGATGGACAATCTGAGAGAGTAATTCAAACACTGGAGGTGCTTCGTGCTTGTATCCTTGAGTTTGCAGAAAGTTGGGATGTTAAATCACCCTTAGTGGAGTTCACGTATAACAACAGTTATCAGGCTTCAATAGAAATGGATCCATGCGAAGCTCTTTATGGAAGGAAGTGTAGATCATCGATAGAGGACTGAAATAGGGCCTGATATTGTAGAACAGACTGTTGAAGCCATCAAAAGAATACGTGATCGTATGAGGACGGCACAGAGTAGACAAAAGAGCTCTGATAGCCAGATATATTGGCCCGTTCGAAGTTCTGAAAAGGATAGGGACATTAGCTTACCGATTAGCATTGCCACCCCAATTATCAGTAGTTCACAATGTGTTTCATATATCAGCTCTCAGGAAATATATTTCGAACCCTTCGCATGTGCTGAGATACGAGCCGATACAGCTTGCACCTGATCTGACCTATGAAGAAGAGCCAGTAAAGATTCTTCTGAAAGAAAAACGAAGGTTAAGAAATAGAAATATCCCTTTGATCAAGATATAGTGGGCAAACCACTCAGAAAGGATGCAACCTGGGAAGCTGAGGCAGATATTCGAAGTAGCTACCCAGATCTGTTTAAGTAAGTAAATTTCGAGACGAAATTTTTATAAGGAGTGTAGAATTATAGCGTTCAGAAATCCATAAACCCACAAATATAATGTTTAAAGTATTGAGGGTTCTATTTATCATTCTATTGTTAATCAGATTTCATCTGAGCTGATTTTTATTTCAGACTAGAGGCACGGTTACTAGAGCTGTCGGTCGATCCAAGGAAGCCCGGTTCGTTCCATCTTTTAATCAAATCGGTTCGGTTTATAGTTTTGAATGATTTAAAACAGAGTAGCATTTGTTTTTTTTAAGAAAAGTAGCACTTTAAAAGAACCGTGTTTTTACTTGTTGTGACTTTAGAATTTCATATAAATACTTCCAAACACATCATGCATCTTCATTCACAAAAAACTTCACGAAGAGGAAAAACATTTGAAGCGATGCTCTCTATAATCAAGAAACCGAACAAAGTTTTAAACTTTTCAAAGGAACCGATCGTGTTGGTGTGCTGTTCCAGCCTGATAACTCTCTGTAACCGTCGTCGTTGTTAAGACAAGTAACTTTGTTTCTTGCTGCACTTTTGAAACCATATATTGATTCTGCTTGCATGTTTGTATGAGTTAAAGGTTTGAGAAATATTTTATTTAAAGTTCTTCAAACACAGTGGAGTTTGAGATGCTTTCTTTGAAGTTATGATTCAAAAAAGTTAATTAGAAAATGTTGAATGGTATTCGTTCAGTTTCTTCTTAAGTTTTCCGGGATGTTCTTCTAACAGCTTACAAGTAGTTTACGCATTTTTGTGTTAGTAGCTTACAAGTAGGTTACATGTTCTTGTTTACTTGAGTTTTTCTTAGATATGTTTTTGATTCCTTAAAACTAAGAAAATCTTCCAAGCTGGTAGTTGTAAATGAACTAAGTTCGTGATCTGCTCATTTTACCCGAGCTAGTTTTCTAGTCGCGATCTGGTTGTCCAACCGCTTGCGATCTGATTTCATTTCCAGTCTGCTTGCGATATGGTTTTGTTGTTCAGCTGTTCACGATCGGATTGTCCGGTCTGAGTTGATTTTATTTGACCAAATAGCCCCAAGGTGGTTTCCTGTTATAAACCAGTACGCTCGAGTGCTGATCATACTCCGAGCTGATCCAGCTCAGGTCCATTCTGGACTGTTATAGTAACTTTAAGTTTAATTCTTCATTTTTTTAGCTTTGATCCGAAGGTATAACTTCAATCTATTCATAATTATACCCATTTTAAGAGATAGCTCATCATATCAGAGTTCTATTGCTTTTTGTTCATTTCTAAAGTCCGAGCTGATTTCAGTTTCTTTCCTAAATTGAATTCCGATGAACTCCCCATAGCTTTCGAACATCAATAGAGATTTTAAGTATAGCAGTTCAAAAAGATTTTACAGAAAGATTTAAAGGAAATATATGTCAAAGCTTAAAGTGAGTTATGACAAAGATAACAGGCGGTCACATAGGAAGGGTGAGGACGTTGGATAACGAACCAGTGTGCCCCTTCACATTGGAAAGGACAAGGCTTTATAGTTGACGAACTATTTACCCCTTCACAGCATAGTTGGGATTCATTCCCCAGTTCCTGATTTATTTCAATTTACCAGATTACAGTTAGAAATTAGAATCATAAGAACAAGTTTGTATTCATCAAAATCCAGATTTGATCTGCTATGCAGTCCAACACTACCTAATTGTAGAGCTTGATTATATGTTGTGAAAGGTATATTGAATGTAATGATAATGTTTTATTAGACAAATATTGAGAGTAAGAATGTCGAGAATATTTTGTAATTATATGTTAAAATCTAAATCACTTTCAAATGATATTAACATGCGATCAACTTTTGGATTTTGATTAAATTTAGCAAAAACATAGTTAACATTTAGGGATCAGAAGAAAACAAAAAATAGAAAATTTATTTTCTAAGTGTAGTGTTAGGCTCTATTTGGACAATAATTTTAAAAATATTTTTTTTGTCCTATATGAGAAAATATTTTTTTTGTCCTATATGAGAAAATATTTTGATTATGTGTTCTAGATAGTTGGAGAACTTTTTGAACAAGTTGCCAAGAAATTGAAAAATATGCTAAACATTTTGTATAAATTCGACATTCGATTTGGTTCTTGTTTTGTCAAAGTGCCATTGTGAATGGTGAATTGATACCAAGAAAGTAAAATTGTTGAAATTAAAAATAGTACACCAGGATAAAAATTTAAAGATAGAAACATGAACAAAGAGTAAGTTTGTCTTGGGTTTATGTTTACGAGAATGTTCGACAAGGTCATATACTAATACCGAAAAATATATTTTTGATTTTAAAAATAATAATTTTTATCTGCCAATCAACAATTTTATATTAAAATAATTAATATTAAAATAATATTTTTTCATAAATATAATTCTTTTGACCAGAATCGGAACAAATTAGCCGGGGAAAAAAGTTATATGAGCCCAAAACTCAAATATAAGCCCAGGATATAAACAAAATTCTAGGGCACAGCTCTAAGTTAGCCGTTAATTTTCGCGAAGCCTGAATCGGTGTTAATAAACATTCTTCTTGCAAATCGAAGTAAAAGGCAAAGAGAAAACCGGAATTGGAGAGAAAATGGAAGGAGGTGATGAAGGAGTTGAGATGGTGGTGGACTCAAAAGACCTGCAGCAGCAGAGCAAAGCCTTCGACAAACTCACAGATCGAGTGGAGGATCGCCAGCTTGACTCTACCCGAGTCCAGGAGGTATATTCTTACCGTTAAGCTCGTTTATTTGAACTTGATTGATCGTAATAGGATATGGGTTTTTTAGTATTATTTTTTTTGGTTTCAGGCAATGGCTTCAATATATGCATCAAAAGAAGCTGACATTCAAGCAGCCAGATTGAGGTTCCTTATGAGCTTTCCTTTTTGGTTTTTTTCCTTCTATTTTGAGTCTTCTTTTCTTGAAATTTGAATATCGCTATCCGGTGAGTTAAAATTTGAATAATCGCTGGTTCGTTATGACTAAAGCCGGAATGTACTTTGTTAGTGCTTGGACATTTGAAAGTTTGGATGAAGATGATTCAATCAACTTGCAGAAAATAATGGTTGGACATGTAAAATTTTGAGTTTCTGCGTGAAAGGATCTAAGTGGACTTTAGATAATGAGTGCGTTTGTAGTATGTGTTTGTAAGTCATGGTAAGTCATGTGGATATCCATTTGTTTCTCGGGGAGTTCAAATGCAAAAGGCTAGCCTTTTAGGTGTGAGTGCTGTTTAATCTTATTAAGGCCATGTACAGAGGACGAGGCGCGTCTCCTCCCCCAGCATCCGGTGAAGAATGTGGATCTCCGTACGGTGAAGTCCCTCATTTTCTTAAAAATCTTTGGACGGCCAGATTTATCTGGCAGCGCCGATATTAACTTTTAAAATTTTTTAAAAATTAACAATAAATTAGAATACATAGAAAATTTCAAAAATGGTGTTTTAAAAAAAGTTTCTTTTTATAGTTACTTATAGAAAGGACTTTATTGAACGTTTTTGGAGTTTAACTGAAAATGCAAAATGGAATTCCTCCACTCCTTTAAACATTTTTAATTTTTAATTTTGTTTATTTTTGTTTCTTCTAAATTTAAGTAACATTTGTAATTTTTAATTATCTGCGTTTTTGTTTCTTTTAGATCTAAATGAAATGTGTTATATAATTTGTTTTATACTTAAATTATCTGTAATTATTTGTATTTTTAATTTGGTTTAATTATTTTATTTTTTAATACAAAGCTATTGAAATGGAATGAAAAATTAATATGTCAACATCATATATGCAACATCATCTTACTAATGTAGGAATATGCAATGAAGTTATCCACTTTATCAGTGAGTTGAAATTACTATTTTTCTGACTATTGCACATGCTCTAACCAACCAACTTCAAAGATGTAGTTACTAATTTCCTCACATCATTCTACATGCTCTAACTAACCCCTTGTTGTGAAGTTGATGTGGGCTGGCCTGCGTATAGGGCACCCTTATCTTGCTTTGAAAGGAAATAAAGCCTTGTGTTGTCGGCTATTCAGTTGACAGCACAACAATAGCTGACTGCATTTTGTTGGACAATTCTAAAATCTATTAAAAAACCATCGGAGACTGGGTACAGTGAGATGACATCTCTTTAGACCATGAAACAATAATGCTCGTCTGGTTTTGTTCAAATAAGCTTTGGAGTAGTGTCTTGTTTCATCTAACTTGTTTGGGACACAAACATGAGGGGATTTATGTGTAATTTTTGAAGTTAGTTGAATTTTTATGTAATATGGTAAATTTCTGGGATGCTATATGTAATTAACTCACAGAAAATTTCATTTCTCAGACTTCAACACAGGAATATGAAATTACAATGATTGTTAACTGAGAGGATAAGGAAATATGCTTCATTATTTCTCGGTCTTAATCGTCTGCCTCCCATTTGGCGGAAGCTTGTTGTTTTCTGATGTTTTGTAAAGCTCAAAAGTAATAAACTTATCTGTTGCTTCAGTTTTATATGACCAAGTCCATGTTAGTATTTTGGTCACAATTTGTGGTTGGTTTCATACGAGGTTGAACATGCTTGTTATTTTCACATTGTCAGGAGAAACATAGAGTAGTTGAGATTGTTGCTTTGTTCTTTCAACTCAAGGTTGAAAGTTAGCAAAGGTTGAATAATTTAATCATTTTTCCATCTAAGCTTCAGATTATGGCATTTTGATCCCACGTTGAGCATCAGTTGCGTGACCCTTGTGTTGGGTTTAATGACAGGGAGAAAGAGTTGGCAGCTGTTAAGATTAACCCTGCTGATGTTGATATAATTGCGAACGAACTAGAGGTTAGTGCCTGATTTATCATATCTACTTCTTCAAATTTCGATACATGTTTCAAGTGTAATTTTTAGATCTTATCTAAAATCTTTGGAGCAGCTGGACAAGAAGGTAGCCGAAAGAATGTTGCGGGAGCATAAAGGCGATGCTGTAGCTGCCATTAGATCCTTGCTTCATTGACTTATTGTCGTCTTTTTTACTCTGGAACTCCTATCTCACCAACGTCCAAGCATGTTCGACGAATGATTTCTTCTGAAGAGTTTTTTCTTAAATCAAGCAGATCTTGTCAATCTATGACTCATAGGAAACTAGCGTTACATAAACCTTCAATATTTATTTATTGTTGCGTACCCAAGGCTGGAAATCATTGCTCAAAAAAATACCAAACCCATGGCGGGATTTTATCACCACGGTAAATGTATTCAATCTACAAATCTCGCTTTTGAAGCAGACTTTCCGGTGGTAAATCTTTCTTGAAATCACGTCAAAATGTAAGTTGTTCTTCCAGATTATTTATCAAAATTTACCATACTTTACCTATTTTTGACCAAAATTTAATGTTAAAATCAATATGTTATTTTTTTTATGCTTTTGATGTTTCACTTTGATATTTGAGTCAATTTCCTGTAAAACATATTGTTGTGGATCGTTTCATATCTTTTTGGCTTTGTGAACCAATTTCTTTTAAACAATTATTGATATAGGTGCGGAGAGGATAATGATCCATCTCGTGGCAATAGACAATTTGATAGGTATATTACTTGTAAAAATTTGTTATTTTAAAATGCATCGAAATTAAATTAGTCTTAGAAATCTGTTACTAGTATATTTTCGAGATGATTTGTTATAAGATGAATTTTAATATTGCATATGTTGGATAATGTGAACGAAGAGCCAAACGGGATTGGTCCAATAGTGTAGTCCAATAAAAGAATAGAATGAGAAAATATATATGTGGGTGTTGTCCCAAATAATAAACTTGGAAAAGTCATTCCGTAACGCCCAAAAATCCATAATTCCACAAATGTGCAGATAAAAGTTGAGGGATCTATTTGTAATTTTAATTGTCAATCAGCTTTTATCTGTGCTGATCTGTTTTAGTTTAGGGCGCGGTTGTGAGAGCTGTCTGGCCGATCAAGGCAAGCCCGGGTCGTTAATTTTAACCAAATCGGTTCGATCTGCGTTTTATTTGTTTTAAAATCAGGGTAGCACTGTTATCATATGCACTTTAACAAAACATTTTTCATTTAACTTGGCTTTGAGATTTTTGTATGAATACCTGCACAAGCACCTCTCATCTTCATTCACGAAAACTTCACGTAGAGGAAAACCTTTTGAGAAAGCGGTGCTCTCTATAAAAAGAAAATCGACCGAAGTTTTAAAAGCTTTTCAAAGGGACGATCGTGTTTGTCGCTGTTCAGGTCGGATAAATCTCTGCTAATAGTCGTCGTTGTTAAGGCAAGTAAACTCTGTTTCTTGCTGTACTTTGGAAAACATATACTGATTTTCTTCTTGTCTATGTGTGCTAGTTTTAAAGGTTTGAGACATGTTTTCGAAGGTTTTTCAAACACAGAGTTGGTCTGCTGAGATTTTGATGCAGAAAAATTGTTCGAAAATGTTTTTAGATGTTCGTTCCAGTTTCTTTTTGAAAAGTCTGGGATGTTCTGCAAATAGCTTACAAGCAGCTTATGTGTCTTTGTTTATGGAATGTTTCCTTAGATATTTTCGATTGCTTCAAACTAAGAAAAAGTTGTTGGTCACTATTGAGCTAAATTCGTGATCTGTTTCTTTTCCCAGAGCTGCTTTTAAGTCGTGATCTGTTTCTTTTTCCTAGAGCTGTTTATTATCCATAATCTGTTTACTTTCCAAGGGATGTTTATTATCCGTAATCTGTTTACTTTCCCAGAGCTGTTTATTACCCGTAATCTGTTTTCATTATCCAATCTTAGTTTACTTTGTTCGAACATCGTAATCAATTCTGCTCAGTTAAGTTGTCTTGAATTTTCCTAATCTAAGTTGACCAAACAACCCAGATTTGATTTTCTATTCTGAACTGGTTTACGCTTGTGTGCTGTTGTACTCCGATCTGATTCAGCTTAGGTCTATTCTGGACCGATACAGTAATTTCAAGTTAATTATTCGTTTCTTTAGCTTCAATTCGAAATTATAACTCTAATCTGTTCGAAGTTATACCCAATTTCAAGAGATAGCTCTTCAACTTAGAGCTCTGCTGTTCGTATTCGTTTATAGCCTGAGCTGATTTTAGTTTCTTCTTTGATTGAACTCCGATTAACTTTAATTAGATTTCGAACATCAAAAGAGTTTTAAAATAGCAAATCATATAAGAAAGCGATATGTTTCAGATCAAAGAAAAGAATATTTATAGAAAGTTTAAAGGAAGTTATTTCAAAAGTTTTGTGATTTGTGAAAAATATCAGACAGGGGGTGTGTGGTAATCGGTCGATGGGTCGTAGTTCCCTGCCAATAGAGGGTGTGTGTTAATCGATCGACGGACTGGAGTGTCCTGCCAACAGAGTCAAAGATTAGGGCGTGTGGATAGTGTCCCGCTCCACCTGGAACCAGTTAAGCTTGATCAAGCGATTAGAGGACCTATAGAAAATCTTTCGTTCACATTTCACCAGAGAAAAATGAGGAACACTATGGGTTGTTATATAACCAAGTATTCGGGAAAGATATGTTTTAAAGTTACTTCCTTTACAAATTAATGTTTTACAGTTTAAAGCCTGCAACTTGCAGTTTATTGCTTCCAGTTTTCAGTTTACAGTTTAAAGTTATTTTTATGCCTGTACTGCCTGCTCTTGTTATATCCAGATTTTCTTGCTGAGTCTCTAGGCTCACTAGTTTTCCTAAGTGCAGGTGATCAGATTTAAAAATCGTTGGTGGGCTGGATCAGATCAGAGGTGTTTATCATGAAATCTGCTTTTTCCATGCTAGCAAAGATTACCTGTTTTTTTTCAGCTTAGATTTGAGATTTACCAGTTTGTAAAGAATTTGTACCAGTTATCCCATGTATAACTTTTGTACATTGAACGAAGCTATTCTGCTAAGCTTATAAATATTTCACAGTCGTGAGATGAAATTTTTATGCATTTGCACTTAGTCCCAAAAGTATTCGGTAATTATCTTTTTACTCGATAAGATTTTTTATTCCTTTCGATTCGAACCCGAAATTTATTAAAATTTTGAAGAAAAAAATGTGATCATTACGACTGGTATCAGAGCATGGTCCTTGAGATAAAAACTTCTTCTTGTCTGAGACAGTCTACGCCAACCACTTCAGTTAAACTGTGAGTTTATTTAAATGTCATAGATTAAAGATCATTTTTAATAGAATTGTGGTGGATTTGGGCTATGGTTCAGATATGGCAGGTAGAGAAAGAGGAATGAGAGAAAGTATGAATGAGGAGGATAGTTCGGATAGCAATACACGTGTAATAGCAAGCACGGTGCAGCTGCTGGAACAACTAGTAGGCCAGTCCAACCAAGGGAATGGCCAATCTTCAAACAGAGGATTCAGTCACGAGAATCCTCGGGAGAAATTTAGACGTCAAAGGCCCAAGGAATTCTCTGGAACCAGTGATCCACTTGCAGATGAAAGCTGGATCAAATCTTTGGAATTTATATTCGAATATTTGCAACTGGCTGATATGGATAGAGCAAGATGCTCCATTTATATGCTAAGGGATGACACAATGCTTTGGTGGAAGGTGCCAAATATCAGTGGATTTGAGCCCACTTTCTTTGGAGGAATTCAAGAAAGTATTTTATGACCAATACCGTACTACAGACGTGCGCTCCGAGATGAAGCGTGAATTTCTAACTTTGAAGCAGGAGGAAATTTCAGTAGGAATTACATCGGAAAGTTTGAACGAGAATGTTATTTGTACCTTTGATTGGGAAAGATGCGGGGGAAAAACTTCATCATTTTGTTGACGGATTGAGGCCAACTTTGAAACATGATGTAAGACTAGCTGAACCTAAGGACTTCAGGTTAGCAGTAGACAAAGCCCTTTGATCTGAATAAAATTGGAAAGAAATAGAGGAAGAGCGACAGCTGAAACATCAAGCTTTTCAGCTAAAGAACCAGAGGCAAAATAAACGGTCCAACAACAAGTAGAGGCCTCAAGGACAAAGAACTCCCCAACCCCAGCCAATCAGTGCAGTTCCTGGAGTTGACAATCGATTGATGTACCCAAAACGTCAAAGGAGCAATGCTGGCCAGTGCAAATTTGGTCAGAGCGTATGCTGTACGTGTGAGGAATATAATTAACAGGCTTTATTAGTGACGTGTTACGAATAAATTTGAGGAATTTGCCCGATTTAATCTCGTAAGATGTTTGAGCAGATGAGACTGGAATGAGGGTTTAATCGGAGAATACGCCTTATGATTTGTCGGGTCTTCAGCCTAGGAATATTGGTCAAAGCTGTTTGTGAGATCAGCTTTGGACGCAGGCAGATTTGAGTATATGAGCTTTGGATTTGATTTAGAAGTGTATCGTTTCGTGATATATAGGGTTAACGTTGGTCAGATTTGGTATATTGTTTATCGTTGGAGTTCAGATTTGGGTAAATACCCCGCACGAGTGAATTAGAGGTGCTGGGAGAATCGGTTTGAATTGTGGTTTGAGTAGGTCGGTTTGTTATTTTCAGATTTGAGTAAGATCTGTGTGTCCAGATCTGTCCCTCACGTGTTTTAGCGAGTTGTCTTGAGAGGGAAGCGAAACGATGTCGTTTTGGATTACCCGGTATGAGCGGGTTGAGTATAAGTGATGCGATGTCGTTTGGCATATATCAGATTTGGCATTGACAGATTATGAGCGATGCGGCGTCGTTTAATGAGCATCATATTTGATGAGAGCTGGACCCTGGAGCGACGTCGTTTGATGAAAGCCGGATCTGGATGTTTGCGAGCGGGTCTATGAGTACGTGTGATCTGTTGTTTTAAGCGGTACTCCTACGCGACGTCGTTTGGTGATAGTCAGATCTGATGTAGCGATAGGAATCAGATTTGGTCAGCATAGAGAAGTCAAAACTGATGGAGTACTCAGATCTGAGTTTGTCGGTGGCACTGTATCATTGACTGGAGTATATATAAGTGTTGACCAACACTTTGCGAATTCGAGACCCGATATTTCTTATCTTCTTCCCGAGAGCTTCTCAAACCGTTACTGTTCATTCGAACTCTTTTTTCGTCGATTACCATCGATTTACACCGTCGTTTGGAGCAAGATTGGTGGCGCTGAGCTCGTATCCTTAAGATCTTTCGATTGATACCAGTTTGGAGACTTGACTCGAGGAATTGATGGAGCGCGAAGTAGTTGTAGAGTTCGATATCTTCGCGATTTCTGATCAATGGTTCTTTCGTTCTTGAGCAGCTTTGAGTAAGTGATTTCTTACTGAATTAAACTTTGATTTAGAGCTGGATAGTGCTCTGTTGAGTTGAGGTAGCTGTTTTAGGCTACGCGGCTTCAGGCTGTAAGCTGAATGAGCTTTAATGTGAGCTGATTATTAGATATCTTGACATATTTGAGCTTTCGAGCAGTTCCTGTTGTGTTTCGCCGTTAGCTAGTGAGGCAGAAGGATTTAGCAGGCTGTTGGTGTTGTGTCTGTTGGTCCGATAGAAATTAGGATCAAAAGGAAACTAGCAGCCGCTGTTTAAAATGATTAATTAAAATTTTGCGCGCTGCTAATACAAACTGGAGCTGCAATAGCTCGTTGTTCTTGAACAAATACAATAATCAGAGCACCGGAGACAGATCTGGTATGATTTAAAAATCATGCACAAAATACCAGAACTGAATCCTATATTTTAAAACAACTCAAACAGATTTATGTACAACATAAATCTGTTCGAGACTTGTGCTTGTGTGCTGCTGAAATGTTATGCGATGCTAAGAAAAGAGCAAGTGCTGATTTGTTATGCGTGCGTGCTGATTTCTGTTTATGCTTGTATGCGTGCTAAAATAAATCGAATGCTGAATGAATAACAGAGCACGATACACAGCATATTTGTTTCTGGAAGTTCGGATATCAATATCCTACATCTCCCCTTCTTCCACCTCGGAAGGCTCCACTAGAAGATTTGATCTTACAACTGCGTGTACAGACCCAATCCCACAACCAGCAGCTGTGAGAACTCCTAGACTCCACAAATGCACAACAGCCTCAACTGTGTGACTGACTACATACACAAGAGTTTTACGTCTTCATGCTTGGACGGGAACTGTGAACAGATTTCGAGATTCATTCACAGATATATGTGAATGAATCTGGGTGTGTGAGATTGATACAATGTAGCTCTCAAACTCTCTGTTTTTCTCACACACGAGGGACATGCTCTAACAAGCTAATCTAGACTCAGCAATCAACTCTCGTGAAAGCTCCTCTCTAATGGCGGTCGATTGCTTCGTCTATCTCTTCATTTTCCCTCTGTTGGTGCACTGTGCAATTAACTTATTCTCTGCGATAGCTTCACAGTGACCAACCTCTCCAACACTTCTTCAATGGCGCTGCCTTTGTATATAAAGCCTCTGTAGAATTTCTTCCCGTTGGATAGCTTCCAAAACTGTTCAGCGCTTCATATGGCTATTTTGTCTTCTTTCCATTTCAGTGCAACGCTCCTCTGTAAAGTACCGACAGGGGAACAGTACTTGCGTCCTTTTCTTTTGCAGGCTTCTTGTCGTTTTCCCCTTTTGAATTGAGCTCAGCAGTTGACATCCAGCTTTGATAATTCTTCGTAAGTTGTCAACTGCTTCGCTGCTGATTCATTCTTCAACTGCTGCGCTTTGCTACTTCTTCTTTTCTTGCGTCTGGGAATCCATGTCGACTGGATGCAAAGCTTGCGACTGCTGAAATAACAACTCAAAGTCTTCCTGCTGAATCTTTAGCGCAAGAGCAAAACGCTGTCGTATCAACTTATGTAAACGACATCGTTTTGCTATCGCTATCTTCAAATACTATCTGCTGATGAACAGTAGCTTGCGACTGGATATATCCTCTCTACGACGTCGCTTCTCTTGCGTCTGGATGCAAGCTACCTGCTGATTCTTATTGCGAATGCAAAACGCTGTCGTTCCAACTTATTCACGCGACATCGTTTTGCAATCGCCAACTCCAAATACCAACTGCTGATTGAAGCTCTCTGCTGATTCTATAACTTGCGCATCAACTCAACTGCTGATAGCTTCCTGCTGAACACTGTAGCTTCCTGCTGAATGATGACGTCACTGCTGATGTCATCTATACTTAGCGCTCCAGCTGATCTTCTTCATCGCTCCAGCTCCAGCTCCAGCTTGCGATTCTTCGTAGCTTCTTGCTTCTTGAATAGCGACTGTTGATAGATTCATCAACAGTACTAATAATCGCGACTGCTAACAGATTCGTCAACAGTAACTTGCGCATCTTCTTCTTCAATCTAATTCTCCAGCAAGCTTCTCAATTACATGTACCAGCTGGTTCATCTTTTCTCTTTAGTGCTTGCAGCTGGTTGTCATCGTTTCAGCTGGTTCATCATGCTCCAGCTGATTCAACTTGGCCTCCGCCTAATTACGAACAGCTGATTCAACTTTGGACGTCTCCAAACTTAATCCAACTGCCGATTCCATGAACACCAAACCAACTGCTGAATCTCTATATTGAACCAACTGCTGGACATATTTATCAGCTTATCTTCTTTGCACAATAAGCTTCTTCCTGCTGATATTCATCTTCGTTCCTAAATCCTGTGCACTTAAGTGGAATTGTTAGAAACACAATAATAGGTTTTGTGTAATTCAAAACTTAATCAGGATCTGTCAAAACAGATCCAACAGTGTCCCCGTGAGATCTGTCGAGGTTTTAGCTACTGAGATTTGAGGTACGAATTGAGCAAGATTTAACAGCTTTGGAATATTTCTTTCGTGTTGAATTGTTGTGATCTCGGTGCTGGTATTGACTGCTTGTTTATGAGGCCGATTATGTGCTATTATCTGTCTGTGAGCGTGTGAGTTATATGCATTGATATAAGCATGATTTTGCTATGCATTCACGCATATATATTGAGCCTGATCCTCTTGTGAACTGGTTTCCTTTGTGCGTCGTGATCGACAGACTGAGCCGTCGTGCCTGAAATGTCCGATGCTGATTTTGATGTGGTGGTCGGCTGAGTTGTCGTGCCTGAATACCACTACACTGTGATGGGCGGCTGATCTGTCGTACCTGAATATCACAGGATTGATTCTGCACAGCTGAGTCGTTGTGCCTTGCCTGCCGATGATTCTTGGTAGTCCTCATGCATTGCACGTTTGGAATATTGCATGACTGATATATTTTTTGCTTTTTAGATTCTCTTCGTACTGAGGTTTGACCTTGTTTTATTTTCCCTGTTTTGGGCTGCTTTGGTCTGTGATTGGCCTTTGCAGGATCTTCAGTTAACCCAGCTGGACAGGGTGGAGCGTCAGCTGGTAGATCCCCGTTCAGAGCCCCGGTTATTTGTATTATGTATCGAACTAGGGGATGCCTTGTGCGATTATGTATTTGGGGATCTTGATTTGTATTTTACCTGCATTGGTTGTTATGAATGTGTTGGATTTTGAGTTAAATACTATTTTGACTATGAATGTATTTTGAGATGATATTTTGGTTCAGGCCCAAAACGAAAATTTTTAGCCCTATTTTTAGACCCGGCACGGGCCGGTTCCGGGTCCGAAAAACCTGGAACCAGAACCGAAACCGGAACCAGAACCGTGAGAACCAGTTCCGGTCCGGGTCTGGAATCGGTGGTTCCGGGCAGGTTCCGGTCCGGGTCTGGAATCGGCGGTTCCGGGCAGGTTCCGGTCCGGTTCAACAAATAATTTTTTTTTATTTTTTTCGAATTTCGTAGGAATAAAAAAATTAAAAAATTAAATTTCGGTTTTTTAAATCAAGCTCTCCAGATGTAGTCCAACCACTGTGCCCTTCCACCAAAGAGCGGCATCTGCCTTCAGCATAAAAATCGCACAACGGACCTTGTCGGCGTCCGTCAAACCCATGAAATCATAGATAGTCTCAATGGACCGGATCCACTCCTCAGCAACGAGCGGATCTGTAGTTCCAGAAACATGCGGCATGCAACATAAACATAAATCATAAAATAAAACTCACAGACTGGCAGTGCGACCTCCGAGCTCCACGCAGCAGGCTAGTACCCCTCCAGAACCACCGCTCTGATACCAAGTTGAAACATTCTAAACCTCTAAAATTATTTTTTTTGTTTTTTTTGAAAGCAGACGTGGAATAACGTTAAATAAAAGCTATAAATAATAAAACTTAACTTCAGCATTAAAATAACATCTCAACGATCGTTAAAACAACTGCCAAAAAAAAATCTTCAATCCACGTCTCATAAGCTAGCATAAAAATCAGAGTATTCAAAAACTGTTTGCGGAAAAACTGAACATGTTTAAAAGCAAATAACATGAAATAACTAAGCGGTCACGGGGTAACAGCCGCAGCGGAGCATCAGACGTCCTCACCGTCGGTCGGAGCAATATCATCAACATTATCATGCTCACCTGCACCATATAAACCTAGTGAGCCTAAAGGCCCAGCATGCTATATCCGCTAATAACAAGGTACATATAGTAAAACCACATACAAGCACATAAGTGTATAAACATAATTTTCATGACATGCGTGCATTAAAAGGCCTTAAAACGTTGAATCGTGCTGGAGTCGTACATAAATCATCATAACATATATGTTAAGGCATACATAATACATACATAACTTAAAAGAACATGCCAGTCGTATCCATGAAGTGAGAGCCGTTAAATTCGATTGATCAATCTATAAACCAACGTACGTGGCGATGTGGTTCACCCGACCTTACCTCGGGATCCCTATATGTCACACCTCTATGCTTGCCACTTCACCATGTCGTGATCACATGGATCCATAAGCTCATAATCGTTATACATTAACAGGGGATCCCCGGGCCCGGCTACCCGACTAACTCCCATCGTTACTTTGCCCCACAACACTTCAATTTCTCAAAAATATTTTCATACATGCCTTAACATAATTTAAACTTTCATGATGCATGCGTTTCATAAAAATCATGCAACTTTAAAACCTTAGCCCATCAATATATGCTAATTTTCTTAAAACATTACATACTTAAAAACATAGCATGATACATATAACATTAAAAAGTATATTCATGGGCCTATGCATTATTTTTCCTCGGCCCGATCAAGGACTGGCTCAAGCGACTGGCCCACTAATTCTAAGTCCCAAAGCCTCAACTCAAACTTAGAACAATCCTAAGCCCAACTCATCTTGGCCCAACGACTAAGAACAAACCCTTTTATTCTTAAAACATTACATACTTAAATACATAGCATGATACATATAACATTAAAAAGTATATTCATGGGCCTATGCATTATTTTCTTCGGCCCGATCAAGGACTGGCTCAAGCGACTGGCCCACTACTTCTAAGCCCAAAGCCTCAACTCAAACTTAAAACAATACTAAGTCCAACTCATAATGGCCCAACAACTAAGAACAAACCCTTTTCAAAATCATTTGAAGAACTCGGCCCAA
>KQ994741.1:291755-304832 GCA_001598015.1 Dorcoceras hygrometricum
AGGTCCAGGCGGTTCTAACCTGACCGGTCTTGGCCTCAGCCATGGCCCCTACTGGACGCACTAAGGTTAACAACCGGACGCACAAAACACGCACAAACACACACTGCGCGGTGTGCGACATCAAGCCATTGGTTCGACCACAATTCCACCACTTCGAACCACGACCAGCCACTACTAGGACCACCATGAACCACTTAAACATGAGCAAGACCCCTCAATCATCCCATGAACCGAAGCCATGCAAAAAGGATCAAAACCGTGAGGTGCACATATGAGTACATGCATGATCATGAACATAAACCTTGAGATCTTAAACATTCACATAAAATTCATGCATAATCTTTGTAAAAACAGTATATTATGATTTATATGGTGAGAAAAGAAAGAATATAACATGCCTTGGTTGATAGAGAAGCAAAAATACGTGATACCGGGGCGGAGGACAATGGAGACGACCACACCTTGAGTTCCAATGGAGAAACTTGCAATTTTCAGCCACCAAGGAGAGTATGGAGTCTGAAGTTGGCTGATGAGAGGAGGGCTAGGGCAAATTTTCGAGTTTAGGTGGAGGGTGTGTGAAAAAATGGGCTAAAAAGCCCTTCTACCTTGTTTTATTTAAAAAAATATAAGCCCATCATTATACTAGCCCATCCCCTAATTAAAAAGGCTTAAAAACATTTAAATATCAGCCCCCAAGCCTTTAATTTTCGTAACATAAGGCCTCTCAATTTTAAAAGTTTCATAAAAGTCATAAAAATGGCCCGTATAGGCGAAAAACGGGTCCTCCTCGGTAACCGTGCATAAAATCTCATTTTCTTGGAGATTGTGCATAAAATAAAAATATTTTGTTTTAAAATATGTCTAAGTGCTAAAACATTAAAATATTTTCGATTTGGTCGACTCCGGACTCGTCCCCGCTTACCGGTCTCAAACCGTACCGTAAAACGATAAGCACCCGTAGAGCATAAAATCATCACATAAACACATACATGACATGCAAATCATATAATCATAAGGTTTTCCTCCTATTCATGCATTCAATTCACGTAATTAGGATTTCCGGGCGTTACATTCAACTTCTTGTAGAGTATTTTCATCGTCGTCGAATTAAAAATCAAGATCTTGGATGTTTAATGGAGAAACATCTATCGTAGGGGGAACAACAGATTTTCCCTTACCACCACCATGACGAATTGATTTCGCCATTTGTAGTGTAGTAGTTGATAGTATACAAAAAGAAGAAATTAGGGATTTACGAGAGCTTAATAAATTATGAGATAAGAATATGAGATAGAAAGAAAAAAGATTGAGAGATAGAAGATTGAGATATAATAGAAGATTGAGAGAAGTTGACGTGGAATGAAGTGAAGGGAGTTTGGGTATTTATAGGTAATTTTTTTTTAATTTTGCAACGGTCGGCCCGGCGGGTTTGCCCGGTTCGGCCCATCGAGTCGACCGTTGTTCACAAATTTCGATTTTTTTTTAATGGGTAACGGTCGGCCCGCCGGTTCCGACCCGGCCCGGACCGGCGGGTCGAACGTTACTTTCAAATTATTTATTTATTTTTTTAAATAAAGTTAGTAGACCCGCCGGGCCGGTTGCAGGTTCGACCCGGCGGGTCGACGGGTTCGGCTTAGGGTCAACCGGAACTGGCCCGTTTCTACACGGTTCCGGGCCGGTTACGGGTCCAAACCTGTTGACCCGGTTAACCGACCCGTTGACCCCGGGCCGGTTCCGAACCCGGGCCGTGGCCACCTCTACCTATTTTAATGCTTCCGCATAATTGTGATTAATTGAGTAATTGATCAGTGATTTAGAGCACCAGACCTGATATTTTGGTATCAGAGTTTAAATTGGGATAAGATCGATTTCTTTTCCATCACACTCGAGTCTAGACACAGAGTTTGAGCTTTTGCTTGTGATTGACTCTGTGATTTCTATGATGTTGATATCTCTCTTTGAATTATTTGTTTTTGGCTCTTACCTTGATTTTTGTTATATGCCGCCGAGGAGAGGTAGGAGTAGAATCGCTAGGCAGGTAGATGGGGAGTCTAGAGCCCCGGGAAGCGATGAGGATGTTGAGCAGCAGAGTATACCTTTGCGTCGTCGTGCTAGACAGACAGAGGTAGAGGATGTGACTAGACATATTCCATAGGATGAATCCCCCTACGTTCACTGGCGCCGAGAATGGTCTGATGGCTGGAGGCTGGTTGGAACACATGGAGGAATTGTTTGACACGGTGGAGTACTCTCAGGAGAGAAGATTGAAGTTGGCTGTTTTGCAGTTGAGGGATATTCTCAACGCTGGTGGAAATGTACTTCCCGAGTCACGAGAGAGAGTGGTGCGTTGATTTCTTGGGAGAGTTTCTGTGCAGCGTTTCGACAGGAGTATACCCCTGAGTACTACTACAATAACCGTGAGCGGGAGTTCGATAATCTGAAGCAAGGGAACATGAGGGTGGCTGAGTATGCTAGACAGTTTTCGTCGCTTCTCTCGTATGTTCCCCATGTTGCTAACCAGGAGAGGAAGAATATGAACAAGTTTCTGAAAGGTTTGAGGCCTGATTTGTTTTGTATGGTGTTGGCTGGTTCTCCTGCGACTTATGCTGAGGCAGTATAGATCGGTGGACATTGAGGATGTTGGAAGGGCAGAATCAGGTTCAGCCGAAAGCTGGACGTATCTTTCGATCTGTGCTGGAGGTGACGCAACCATTTCAACCTACCCAGACTTCGCAGCAGTCTAATCGCCAGAGGTTTAAGCCTCATGGGAAGCAGTTTAAGAGACGGTCGAATTAGAGTTCTTCTGATTCTATTAGCTCTGGTGGTAGTGGCTCCGGAGGAGTGTCGTGTGGTCAGTGCGAAGGTCGCCATATGACTTCGCAGTGCCGTGGAGTTCAAGGTCCTTGCCATAGGTGGCAGCCTGGACATTTCGCTAGAGTTTGTCCTTTGCCGGGAGGACAACCTTCGAATCAGTCACAACAAGGTTCAGCTGGTGGTTTTTCACAGAGACCGTAACCTTTTGCTCAGTCCCAATGATCAGGATTCCAAGCACGAGAACCGTCCAGGTTCGGAGGATCTTCAAGATCTCAGTTTCCGTGACCGCAGCAAGCTCAGGTGAATGCCTTGACGAGAGAGCAAGCTGATGAGATGCCTGGAGGAGCTATTGCAGGTACTTGTGCTATATTTGATTTTCACGAGTTTTTTTCTATAGGAGCATCACAATCCTTCATATATGATTTGCTTGTGCATGAGTGTGGTTTGAGTGTTACCCCACTGTGTGATGTTGTGTCTGTATCTACTTCTGTTGGTGTGTGGTTGATGTCCCATGAAGTGGTTTTGGATTGTGTGATTAGATTTGATGAGAATGTGTTGGTGACTAATCTGATTGTCTTGGAGATTAGAGATTTTGATTGTATCTTGGGTATGGATGTGTTGTCTTCTTATAGAGCGACTGTTGATTGTTTCCATGGTGTAGTGAGGTTGAGACCTCAATTCGAGGAAAAGTGGGATTTCTATGGTGCTGACTCGCGATCGAAGATTCCACTAGTGTTGGATCTGTGTTTACAGATCAGAATCTAAGTTTTGATTCACACAAAATCTGCTTATATTGTTCTAATTCTCTACTTGACATGCGCAGCTTGCTTAGACTGGAGTAGACGTAAAGATATCCAAGCTAGGACAGTGAAGGGATTCCTGAGCTGGACTGGTCGAAGATATCAAGATGGAATAGTAAGGGGACGCCCAAACTGGTTCGGCAGTTTACTTCAAGAAGTGCAGGGAACATCAAGCTGGTTCATCAGCTGGATGTTGGAGCAGCACGAAGATCAAGCGCAGAGTTTGAAGAGCAGTTCAAGCGCAGAATCAAGAGCAGAATTGAAGTGCAGAGTCCAAGCGCAGAATGCTCAAGTGCTGAATAGCTCAAGCGCAGATCAAGTGCGGTGTACAAGAATAGTGATTGAGTGCGAAGCCGTATACAAGAGCAGTGATCAAGTGCACGCTTGATCATTGAGCACGGAAATGATCAGTTCATCGTAGGGATCTCAGTCATTGGGTAGACTGGGATAGAACTGATTAACAGTTTTGCTTGCTGATAATTTGGATAAGGTGTCTGAATGGATCAAGAGGACAAGCAAGCAAAACTGGGGCTCGTGACGAGAAGAATAGAGCCCAGTTGGTTAAGGTCACAGAATTGAAGTGCAGAGTCCAAGCGCAGAATGCTCAAGTGCTGAATAGCTCAAGCGCAGATCAAGTGCGGTGTACAAGAATAGTGATTGAGTGCGAAGCCGTATACAAGAGCAGTGATCAAGTGCACGCTTGATCATTGAGCACGGAAATGATCAGTTCATCGTAGGGATCTCAGTCATTGGGTAGACTGGGATAGAACTGATTAACAGTTTTGCTTGCTGATAATTTGGATAAGGTGTCTGAATGGATCAAGAGGACAAGCAAGCAAAACTGGGGCTCGTGACGAGAAGAATAGAGCCCAGTTGGTTAAGGTCAAACCAGCTTGAAGTTAAGAAGACCAGCTGGGAGCAGACAAACCATCTCACCGAATGATATCTGTGAGAAGCTTGATCTCACAGATATATCAACCAGCTGGTTGGCGACCAGCTGGGAATGGAGCAAAGCCGGAGCTTCAAAGCAGCTCGAAGAGCAGGAAAGAACATCACAAGCTCAGCTGCAGACAAAAAGAGGCGCAGATGCAGAAGTTGCTCCAGAAGATCAGCTCGAAGATCAGAACAAAGAAGCTGGTGAGGAGAAGGAGAGAGCTCTGCAGGAGCTAATGAAGCAACCAGATTGACAAAGAAACGAGCTGAGAAACCAACTCCAGACAGATCAATCTGGTCAAGAAAATCAGTTTGAACAATCCACGAAGACCAACTTAATTGGTTCAAACTGATTTGTTTCGTCTTGCCCACATCAGTCACAAGCAAACAAGAGCTCTAAATGACCAAAGGCTGCAGAATCACCGATGAACAGAGCTCATGACAAATAAAGCCTGCAACGCATTAAATGCCAAAGGACACAAAGTACATATGTGTCAGAAGACTTTTCAGAACGGCTACATCTTTGTGTCCAACGGATATATCCAAGCAGCGGCTTTATAAACAGGCGCAATGAAACATATTGGACACATGCGCCATAACAGTGAGAGTGTGTTGTGCAAATCCAAAAAGAAAACACTTAAAGATGTACAACACTTGATCTGGGGAGAAAGCCGAAAACCAGCTCAAACCAGGATCACTTCCCAGAGTGTGTGAGATTTAATTCATTGAGAGATTGTTCTTACACTGTAAATCTCACACACACACATTCACTCATATTCGAGAGTTGAGCGAAATAGATAACGAGTGAATGTGATTCTAATACTCTCCATTGTAGTCTTTGGACAGAGACGTTAAACAAGTCTAGTTGTCTTTCGCACTGAGACGTTAAAGAAGTGTGTGTAGTCTTTGGACAAAGACGTTAAACAAGTCCTTGTAGCCTTTATCACTGAGGCGTAAAAGAAGTGAAGTTAGTCACACAGTCTGCTGGGCTGGTGTGCAATGGTAGAAGTTAGGAGTTCTTGCGGCTGCTGGTCGTAGAGAGTGGGTTACAACGAGGGTCGTTGTAATCAAAGTCTTTTAGTGGATCCTTCCCATGGCGGAAGAAGGGGAGATGTAGGAGATTGAGCTCCGAACTTCCAGAAACAAATTCAGCGTATCTTTATTTACTATTTTCAGTATTTACACTCATACGCATTACATATTTGCTTACGCGTTTATAACTGTTTAATTGGGCTTCGAACGATAGAGTGCAGTTTGAGTTATTTCCGCATGTTTTATTTACATTACTCAATCTGTATCTCGGTGCACAATGTATTCAAGAACACTGAGCTATTGCAGCTCAAGCTAAGTTAACCAGATCGTTCGGCCAATGTGTCAAGCTGGTTCTAGTCTTCTGATTGGAATCAGCATGTTTAGCGCTCGCCTTGTAAAGGGCTGGTTTTAATTCAAGCTGAAACCAGCCTGATCTTTGCGAACCCGACTTCAACTTCTGGTTGAATCCTGCGTCTTGTCATTCGATCTGGTTACACCCTCTAGCACTGGTTATTGATCGAATAACTAGTCATTGCACATGAATATAGGGTATGCATTTAAATTGATCCCCAACAACTAGTGTCTGCCATTAAGATGTTTAGTCTGTTGTCGCTAGAGAACTCTGGGTTTATGATTAATGCCCTGGATGTTTCTCAAAAATCACGAATAGAGTTGAGTGATGTTCCGATTGCTCGAGAGTTCCCTGATGTGTTTCCGAATGAGATTCCTGGATTCCCATCGAGACGAGAGATTGACTTCAGCATAGAGTTGGTGCCATGAACAGCTCCAATTTCGAGAGCCCCTTATCGGTTGGCACCAGCTGAGTTGAAGGAACTCAAGGATCAGTTGCGTGATATTTTGGAGAAGGGATTCATTATGCCGAGTATGTCGCCTTGGGAAGCTTCGATTCTCTTCGTGAAGAAGAAGGATGGATCTATGGCATCTGAATAAAGCGATGATCTAAAATAAGTATCCTTTGCCAAGAATTGATGATCTGTTCGATCTGTTGCAGGAATCGGCAGTGTACTCTAAGATTGATCTGCGATTGGGTTATCATCAGTTGCGGATTAGAGTCGTTGATGTGGCAAAGACGGCTTTCAGGACTAGATATGGGCATTATGAATTCTTGGTGATGCCTTTTGGATTGACGAATGCTCCTGCTGTCTTCATAGATCTGATGAATCGCGTCTTTAGTGAGTACATTGATCGTTTTGTGATTGTCTTCATAGATGATATCTTGGTGTATTCGAGGAATTTCAAAGAGCATAAAGAACACTTGAGATTGGTGTTGTAGAAACTGAGAGACTCACAGCTTTATGCGAAGTTCAGTGAGTGTGAATTCTGGCTGAATAATGTAATATTTTTGGGTCATTTCATATATGTGGAAGGTATTTCGGTGGATCCTAATAAGGTCGAATTAGTTCTTAACTTGGAGCGACCTAGGAATGTTTCAGAGATCCGTAGTTTCTTAGGTCTGGCGGGCTATTATAGACGTTTAATTGAGGGTTTTTCTTAGATAGACAAGCCGATGACGTAGTTGACCCAGAAGGATAGAAGATTTCTGTGGACAGATGAATGTGAGTCGAGTTTCCAGTTGCTCAAGGAGAAGTTGACTACTGCTCCTGTGTTGGCTTTACCTTTGGGTTCTAGAGGTTTTGTTGTTTGTTCTGATGCTTCTCTGAATGGTTTGGACTATGTATTGATGTAGAACGGGCGAGTGATAGCTTATGTGTCTCGACAGTTAAAGTCCCATGAGACGAGATATCCCGTTCATGATCTTGAATCGGCCGCCATTTTTTTTGCATTGAAGATTTGGCGTCATTACCTGTATGGTGAGCAGGGTTTGGTGTACACGGACCACAAGAGTTTGAAGTATATCTTCACTCAGTCAGATCTGAATATGAGGCAATGTCGTTGGATGGAGTTGCTTAAATATTTTTACTGTGAGATTCAGTATCAGCCGGAGCGGATGAACTTAGTGGCGAATGCTTTGAGTAGGAAATCTTAGCATGCGATGTTGACGTTGTTGAGTATATCCAAAGTCCATGAGCATTTGGGGACTTCTGGATGGCGTTTTCAGCCAGAGGATCAGTACTTCGTGGTTTCTTTCTTCAAGTTGAACCACAGATTGTTGCTGACATTAGACCAGCGCAGAGGACTGACCCGTATATTCATGAGTTGAAGATTAAGGCCCAAAATGGTCATTCAGATGATTTTAAGGTTGCTTCTGATGGATGCTTGAGATTTCATGGAAGATTGGTTGTTCCGAATTTGATTTATTTGAAGGAAACCATCTTGAACGAGGCCCATTGTAGTCGTTGCAGTGTGCATCCGGGCGAGAAGAGGATGTATCATGACTTGAAGTCTCACTACTGGTGAGAAGATATGAGGAATGATATCTCCGAATTTGTAGCTCGATGTCTAAATTGTCAACATGTTAAGGGCGAGAGAATGAGACCTGGTGTATTGCTACATAGTTTAGAAGTGCCTCAATGGAATTGGGAGCACGTGGCCATGGATTTTGTGACTCAATTACCTCGATCGAACATGGGATGTGATGCGATTTGGGTGGTGATTGATAGACTTTCAAATTCAACCCATTTCATTCCTATGATAGAGATACAAGATTTACTTCCCGATTTTGCAAGATATTACAAGCAGCGATGGGTTCGAGATTGGATATGAGTACAGCTTATCACCCTCAGACAGATGGCCAATCCGAGAGGACCATTCAGATTTTGTAGGATATGCTGCGAGCAATTGTCATGGATTTCAGTGTTATCTGGCAGGATTCTTTGTCCTTGATTGAATTTTCGTATAACAATAGCTACCAAGTGACTATCGGGATGGCCCCATTTGAAGCTTTGTATGGTCGAAAGTGTAGATCACCAATTTTTTGGGAATAAGTTGGTGAGAAACTATATGCTCCTGAATTTGTGCAACATATGAAAGATCAGGTGGAGATGATTCGGAGTAGAATGAAGGTTGCACAAGATCGACAAGCTAGCTATGCTAACAAGAGACACAGACCTTTGGAATTTCAGGTTGGCGATCAAGTATTTCTTAAGGCTTCTCCTTTCAAGAGCGTGATGAGATTCAGATTTAAGTGTAAATTGGCTCCTAGATTCGTTGGTCCATTTGAAATTATTGAGAGGATTGGATCTTTGGCATACAGATTACGATTGCCTGCTGAGTTAGAAGTGATACATGATGTGTTTCATGTGTCAATGTTGAGTAAATATGAGTCAGATCCGTCCCATGTGCTAAGAACTGATGAAGTGGAGCTGGATCAGACCCTGAGTTATATCGAATATCCAGTGCAGATTCTGGATTGGAAGGAGAAGCAGTTGAGGAATAAGGTTATACCGTTGGTGATGGTTCAATGGAGCAAGCATGGCAGAGAGAAATCTACCTGGGAAGTTGAAGAAAAGATGATACAAGAGTAGCCTCATCTGTTTGAGCGTTGGCAGTAATATTCCAGGTAATATTATAGCTTGTTGTTTGCGTGTTTTGAGTTGTTTTGGTTGCTCCTGGAGAGTGATTGTTGTTAGCATTGAGGAATGTTGAATTGTTACGTTTTAGTTCTGGTAATCCTTCGATTTTGATCTGTAGTTACCTTTTGATTTCGAGGACTAAATCTCTTAAGGTGGGGAGGATGTGAGGACTGTACTTAACAGGCTTGATTAGTGGCGTATTACGAATAGATTTTAGGAATTTGCTAGATTTAATCTGGTAAGATGTTTGAGAAGATTAGACTGGAATGAGGGTTTAATCGGAGAATATGCCTTATGATTTGTCGGGTATTCAACCTAGGAATATTGGTCAAATGCGTTTGTGAGATCAGCTTTGGACGCGGGCAGATTTGAGTATATGAGATTTGGATTTGATTTAGAAGTGTATCGTTACGTGAGAGATAGCGTTAGAGTTGGTCAGATTTGGTATATTGTTTATCGGTGGAGTTCAGATTTGGGTAAATACCCCGCGCGAGTGAATTAGAGGCGCTGGGAGAATCGGTTTGAATTGTGGTTAGAGTAGACCGGTTTGTTTTTTTCAGATTTGAGTATGATCTGGGTGTCCAGATCTGTCCTCACGTGTTTGAGCGAGTTGTCTTGAGAGGGAAGCGAAACGATGTCGTTTTGGATTACCCGGGTATACGCGGGTTGAGTATAAGTGATGCGATGTCGTTTGGCATATATCAGATTTGGCGTTGGCAGATTATGAGCGATGCGACGTCGTTTAACGATCATCAGATTTGATGAGAGCTGGACCCTGGGGCGACGTCGTTTGATGAAAGCCAGATCTGGATGTTTGCGAGCGGGTCTGTGAGTACGTGTGATCTGTTGTTTTAAGCGATACTCCTACTGTAACGTCCCAAAATCCATAGGACCACATATATGAATCTTATTTATTTAAAGGGTCAAAATGACAATTTAAAATGTTAAGGATAAGATATTTTATAAAAGATGATGTTACTAATTTCAGAAATGAGGTACCACACAGCAAGTTCCAGCAGATGTCACTCCAAGCGCAATACACGAGCAGATTTTAGAAATCTGTTGAAAATAATTTTAAGGAGAACAACATGGTTTCTTTTAAAAAGTATTTGGTAGATTTGCAAACTAAAATATTGAGAGAGGAAATTTAACTAAAATTCATAACTTTAGGTAAGGTGTGTCATGCTTGATGATTACACCTCACCTGTCACAAATCCCTCCCATACGAATACTTGTTTAGAAGGAAAAGTTCATTTTCACTTTCAAAAAGAAAACTCTTTTGTGTTCTCTCTTATATTTCCAAAGAAGCTCGTTGTGATTGCTTAAGGAGGAGGAACTCTGCAGGAACCAACTGCTGTTGTAAAGCTCAGTTCAAAGGCAAGTAAAAGATGATCATTTCCTATACCATTTGAAGCACATATTGATTTTTCCTCATTTTATGGATCTGCTTGCCTGTATGTTTAAAGTTATGTTTAAGAAGATTTACGAATGATTTGGAAAAGAAAGATTGGGTTCAAAGTTATGTTTTCTGCTTCCAAAGTTTTCCAGAATGTTTTAAGAAAGATTGAGGATGTTTAAAAGTACAGAGGAGTTCAGATTTGAGTCACGTATGTTCATGAATGTTCTTCTTTCTGGTGAATGGTAACATCTGAACTTGACTCTATTTAATTGGAGATGCTAGTCGAATCAGAAACTAAGTCTGGTTTGATAGGCAGAACTGGTATCGTAGATGTCGTTCGTGATGTTGCAAGCACCAAGTTCTTAGTAAGACCTTGTTCCTATGTTTGCAACTAAATTTCATATTTAAATCAGAAGTTTTATTTCAGCTTCGTGTTTTCGCTACACATCTGATTTTGGTTAGATTTCACATTATTAATCACTTCACTGTTGAGTTGATTACGATTATTCGTTGACATCTGAGTTGACCAACCTAGTTGTGTTGATATCCGAGTTGACCAACCTAGTTGAGTTGACATCTGAGTGACCAAGTCACATCTGTTTTACTCCTAAACACTATTCTGTTGGAGATATCTGTTTTCACGTTAGCATTATTATTCTATAATTAGACATCTGTTCCCTACGCTAACGACAATCCTTTTTGATATATCTATCTCGACGTTAGCGTTACGCTCCAAATGAGGAATTTGTTTCCACAATAGAAATATGTTTTGCTTTCCAGTACAGTTTTCTTTAGAGAAATCTGTTCGCATTCAGCGATCACTTTCCAGTAGTCAAATCTGATACTCAGTAAGTTTTAAAATGGGAAGCGAGTTTTAAAAGAAGTGAACCCCGATGATTTTCAAAGAAGATTTCAAAAGATAAGAGTTTAAAGGAATGAAAGTTCATTTTTAAGGATTTATGGCATAGATAACAGACGGTCATAACAGAAGGGTGAGCAGCTGTCCAGATGTCAGTTGCCCATTCATAACGGAAGGGTGAGCAGTTGTCCAGATGTCGATTGCCCCTTCACAATGAGCTATATGCTAGAACTGATATCAGAAGTCATTTGATCAAGTGGACAAAGGACCTAAGGAGAGCTTCTAAGCCATATCATAAAGTAAAAGAAATTAAATGAAGGGATCTGGGTTATTGTCCCCACATCCAAGTTACGAAAGAAAGTTTTAAGAAAGTTTACGAAAGAATGCTTACGTTTAAATGAAGTTCCTTTAAACTCAGTTATGTAAATGTTCAGATGTATGCATGTGTTAAATGACTTTGTTATTACTCAGATTTTACTTGTTGAGCCCCTAGACTCATTAGCTTTTAAAACGGTGCAGGTGAGACAACTAAGGGACGGGCGGAAGGTGGAAGCTGAGACGGCTGGGTGGTGAAGTGTTTATCTATGGACAGCGTTTTCCATGTCTTAGATATTGTTGTCTTTTATCTTAGACATCTCTATTTAGATCTATTGCAACAGTAGTAAATTCATATAGAATTTCAGATGTTGTAATATCGCATTTGCATTATATATATGAAATCTGTTTTCCGCAAATTTTCAGTACTACGCGCCGAACGTGTGTATGTCATATTTGTGTTTGTGTTACGAAATTTTTCTAAGTTATAAGAAATACATCTTATAACAAATTGCCATTCATCCCTTTTTTTATTTAAAAATTTTACTTCACCCCAAATCCGTGACCCCATGGATTCGGGCGTCACACCTACGCGACGTCGTTTGGTGATAGCCAGATCTGATTTAGCGAGAGGAATTAGATTTGGTCAGCATAGAGAAGTCAAAGTTGATGGAGTACTCAGATATGAGTTTGTCGGTGGCACTGTAGCGTTTACTGGATTATATATAAGTGGTGACCAACACTTGGCGAATTCGAGACCCGATAATTCTTATCTTCTTCCCGAGAGCTTCTCAAACCCTTACTGTTCATTCGAACTCTTTTTCCATCGATTGCCATCGATTTATGCCGCCGTTTGGAGCAATATTGGTGGCGCTGAGCACGTCTCCTTAAGATCTTTCGATTGATACCAGTTTGGAGACTTGACTCGACGAATTGAGGGAGCGCGAAGTAGTTGCAGAGTTCGATATCTTCGCGATTTCTGACCAGTGGTTCTTTCGTTCTTGAGCAGCTTTGAGTAAGTGATTTCTTACTTAATTAAACTTCGATTTAGAGCTAGATAGTGCTCTGTTGAGTTGAGGTAGCTGTTTTAGGCTACACGGCTTCAGGCTGCAAGCTGAATGAGCTTTGATGTGAGCTGATTATTAGATATCTTGACAGATTTGAGCTTTCGAGCAATTCCTGTTGTGTTTCGCCTTGAGCTGGTGAGGCAGAAGGATTTAGCGGGCTGTTTGTGTTGTATCCCCGTGAGATCTGTCGAGGTATTTGTTAGAGTAGATGCCCAACTAGCCAACTTGTGGCGTGTGGGTTTTATTGACTCTTGTACAAACGATCTTTATATATGATATTCGCATTCTTTTATATGGCATTCTTTACTTTCATTATGTGTGTAATGATTTACAATTGTGTTGAGTAAAGACCTAGATTACACTA
>KQ994741.1:329109-359255 GCA_001598015.1 Dorcoceras hygrometricum
ATCTGAAAAATTGTTTTTCACATCATAACATTTAGTTTTGGAGTCGATCGGTCCGATCTGATCGGCGATCGGAGTTGCGATGAAGTCACAACGATAGATATCGTCATTTGGACCCGGGCCCGTTGGACCGGCCCAAGTCTACCTTAAGACTATTTAATGATGATTAATAGACTTAATGTATACAACACTTCATAATTAGCTCACACATCAAAACCCTAACCCTAGCCGCCGCCCTCCCTCTCCTCTCTCGACCGCCGCCGCCGCCGCCGCCGCCCAACTTCGCCGGAATTTTGTTCCGGCCTAGTTTTTCGAGGAGAATCCGATCGTGCTGATCTCGTCAGGACTTCTAGTGCAGTCTGACGAAGGAGTCTCAGATCTGGTCGTGGACCGGATTGACGTAACTACCGCAATCAACCGAGAAGCGCCGGGTTCTTGAAACACCGGTTGGAGCCAGGCACAAGTGCCAGCGAGGTAACACGCCTGAAACACCCTATGTATGTTGATACATTGATTGTTGATTTTTCGTATTGATCGCATCCCGGTTAAATTTTATTGTTCTTCCGCTGCCTGCCGGGGTGCGGATCCGGATCCCCCAACAGTATTAGCTACTAAGATTTGAGGTACGAATTGAGCAAGATTTAGCAGCTTTGATATCAGCTTTGGAATATTTCTTTCGTGTTGAATTGTTGTGATCTGGGTGTTGGTATTGACTGCTTGTTTATGAGGACGAGTGCATATGCATTGATATAAGCATGATTTTGTTGTGCATTCACGCATACATATTGAGCTTGATCCTCTTGTGAGCTGATTTCTTTGTGCGTTGTGATCGACCGACCGAGCCGTCGTGTCTGAAAGGTCCAATGCTGATTTTGATGTGGTGGCCGGCTGAGTTGTCGTGCCTGAATACCACTACACTGTGATGGGCGGCTGATCTGTCGTACCTGAATATCACAGGATTGATTCTGCACATCTGAGTCGTTGTGCCTTGCCTACCGATAACTTTGGTCCCTCATGCATTGCACGTTTGGCATATTGCATGACTAATATATTTGTTTCTTTTTAGATGCTCTTCATACTGAGGTTTGACCTCGTTTTCTTTTCCCTGTTTTGGGATGCTTTGGTCTGTGATTGGCCTTTGTAGGATCTTCAGGTAACCTAGCTGAACAGGATGGAGCGTCAGCTGGTAGATCCCGTTCTGAGTCCCAGTTATTTGTTTTATGTATCGAACCAGGGGATGCCCTGTGCGATTATGTATTTGGGGATCTTGATTTGTATTTTACCTACATTGTTTGTTATGAATGTGTTGGATTTTGAGTTAATCCTATTTTGACTATGAATGTATTTTGAGATGATATTTTGGTTCAGGTCAAAACGAAAATTTTTACTCCTATTTTAATGCTTCCGCATAATTGTGATTAATTGAGTAATTGATCGGTGATTTAGCGCACCGGGCTTGACAATAAGTGTGGCTCTCCTGGTCATATCATCAAGGATTGTTAGCAATCAAAGCAGCTCATCCCCAGTAGAGCTTATATCATGACAACGCATCAGGCCAATCCAGAGTCTACGGTGATTACAGGTGAAATTATTGTTCCTGGTATACCTTTTACAACTTTAATAGATTCAGGTGCCACCCATTCTTTTATAGTAGAGGCTTTTAGTAAGAAAATTATCCTCCAACCTGAATCGCTATCAGTTGAATATTGTGTAACAATACCATCGGGAGAGAGACTATTTACGAATAGAATGTTTCGTAACTTAGAGATGAAGTTGCAGAGGTGTGTAGTATCTGTAGATTTAATTGTGCTGCCTATGCCCGAATTTGATTTAATTTTGGGTATGGACTGGTTAACAAAATTTGGGTAATTATAGATTTTAAACTAAGGACAGTGGAAGTGAAGCCAACCCAAGGAGAACAGTTTTTGTTTAGAGCCGCACCAGTTAAAAGAGCTGTTTGCAGATTTTAGCTCTGAAAGCTCAAAGCTGTTTAAGGAAGGGATGTTTGGGATTTTTGCTTCGCATATCATCTATAGTTGATGATAGGAAGCCTAAGCTGTCAGAGGTAGAAGTAGTAAGTGAATTTCCTGAAGTGTTCCCAGACAATATCTCTGGTCTGCCTCCAGATCGAGAACTTGATTTTACCATCGGTGCAAACCCTATTTTTAAACCCCCATATAGACTCGCAACATCTGAGATGAAAGAATTAAAAGAGCAAATTCAGAACCTCCTGGATAAACGTTTCATTCGACCCAGTACTTCACCGTGGGGAGCACCTATACTGTTGTAAAGAAGAAAGATGGAAGTATGCGTTTGTGTATAGATTATTGAGAGCTGAATTTTGAAGCTGGAGACCATGTGTTTCTGAAGGCAGCACCCATGAAAGGGGTAATGAGTTTTATAAGGAAAGGTAAGCTACATTGGTCCATTTGATATATTAGAAAGAGTTGGGACGCTAGCCTATCGATTTGCGCTACCTCCACCCCTATCAGCAGTGCATAACATGTTTCATGTATCAGCATTACGCAAGTATGTTCCTAATCCATCTCATGTGCTGAGCTACGAGCCGATGCAGCTTATGCCTAATCTAAGCTATGAAGAATATCGGATAAAGATTCTTCTTAAAGGAGACATAAGACTGAGAAATCGAAGTATTCCAATGGTCAAAGTTCAGTAGACAAACCACTCAGAAAGAGAAGCAACCTGGGAGGTTGAAGCTGATATGCGACACCACTACCCAGCTTTGTTTGGTAAGTAAATTTCGGGAACAAAATTTCTTTAAGGGGGTAGAGTTGTAATGCCTAGGAATCCATAATTCCAGAAATGTAAAGATAAAAGTTTTTGAGGGATCTATTTGTAATTTTAATTTCCAGTCAGCTTTTATCTGTGTGATCTGTTTCAGTTTAGGGCATGGTTGCGATGTCTGGTCGGTCAAGGCAAGCTCGGTTGTTTCATTTTTAACCAAATCAGTTTGATCTACATTTTATTTGTTTTAAACTCAGGGTAGCACTGTTATCAGTTGCACTTTAACAAAACGTGTTTCATTTAACTTGGCTTTGAGATTTTTGTATGAATACTTGCACAAGCACCTCTCATCTTCATTCACGAAAACTTTACGTAGAGAAAAACCTTTTGAGAAAGCGGTGCTCTGTGTAAAAAGAAAATCGACCGAAGTTTTAAAAGCTTTTCAAAGGGACGATCCTGTTTGTTCGATGTTCATGTCGGATAAATCTCTGCTAATTGTCGTTGTTGTTAAGGCAAGTAAACTTTGTTTCTTGCTGTACTTTGGAAAATATATACTGATTTTCTTCTTGTCTATATGTGCTGGTTTTAAAGGTTTGAGAAATGTTTTCGAAGTTTTTCAAACACAGAGTTGAGATCATGTTGATTTCTTGAGAAAGTATTGGCTTGCTGAGATTTTGATGCAGAAAGTTGTTCGAAAACGTTTTTATGATATTCGTCCAATTTTTTCTTGAAAAGTCTGGGATGTTCTGCAAGTAGCTTACAAACAGCTTACATTTCTTTGTGTTTGGAATGTTTCCTTAGATGTTTCCGATTGCTTCATACTAAGAAAACTTCTAAGTTGTTGGTCAGTATTAAGCTAAGTTCACGATCTGTTTCTTTTCTCATAGCTGATTTTAAGTCGCGATCTGTTTCTTTTACCAGAGCTGTTTATTATCTGTAATCTGGTTACTTTCCCAGAGTTATTATTATCCGTAATTTCTCCGAGCTGTTTATTACCCATAATCTGATTTCATTATCCAAGCTTATTTGACTTTGTTCGAACATCGTAATCCAGTCTGCTCATTTAAGTTGTGTTGAATTTCCTAATCTGAATTGACCAACAACCCAGATTTGATTTTCTGTTCTGAGCTGGTTTACTCTTGTGTTCTGTTGTACTCCGAGCTGATTCAGCTTAGGTCCATTCTGGACTGATACAGTAATTCAAGTTAATACTTTGTTTCTGTAGCTTCGTTTCGAAAGTATAACTCTAATATGTTCGAAGTTATACCCAGTTTTAAAAAAGATAGTTCTTCAGTTTAGAACTCTACTATTCATATTCGTTTCTACAGCCTGAGCTTATTTTAGTTTCTTCTTTGATTGAAATCCGATGAACTTCCAGTAGATTTCAAACATCAAAAGAGTTTTAAAATAGCAAACCATATAAGAAAGGGATCTGTTTCAGATCAAATAAAAGAAATATTTACAGAAAGTTTAAAGGAAGTTATTTCAAAAGCTTTGACGAATATCAGAAGGTCAACAGAGAGTGTGTGGTAACCGGTCGATGGATCGGAGTGCCTTGCCAACAGAGGGTGTGTGGTAATCGGCCGACGGACCGGAGTGTCCTGTCAATAGAAATAAATATAGGGCGTGTTGACAATGGCAAAAGTGTCATGGAGTCCCGCTCCACCTGAAACTAGTTAAGCTTGATCAAGCGAATAGAGGACCTAAAGAAAATCTTTCGTTCACATTTCACCGGAGAAAAATGAGGAATTGTTATATAACCAATTATTCGAGAATGATATGTTCTAAAATTACTTCCTTTACAGATTAATGTTTTACAGTTTAAAGTGTGCAGCTTACAGTTTATTGCTTCTAGTTTTCAGTTTATAATTTAAAGTTTTTTTTATGCATGTACCGCCTGCTCTTGTTATATCCAGATTTGCTTGTTGAGTCTCTAGCTCACTAGTTTTTCTATGTGCAGGTGATCATGTTTAAAAGTTTTTGGTGGGCGCAGGCTGGATCAGATCAGAAGTGTTTATCGTGGAACCTGTGTTTTCTGTGCTAGCACATATTACTGTTTTTGTTCAGCTTAGATTTGAGATTTACCAGTTTGTAAAGAATTTGTACCAGTTATCCCATGTATAACTCTCTATACATTGAACGAAGCTATTCTGCTAAGTATAAATATTTCGCATATATTCACAACCTCGATTTGTTTACTTTCTAGTCGCGAGCTGAAATTTCTATCATTTGCACTTAGTCCCAAAGGTATTCGGTTACTTGCCTTTTACCCGATAAGATTTTTGATTCCTTGCAATTGGAACCCGAATTTATTAAAATTTCGATTTGAAAGATATGTGATCGTTACACATTCAACTTATATAGCTCGGTTTAAAGCTAAGGGTTGGGCCCTTCGGGGTACCCAAATTTTTGGGAGGGAGAGGACATTAGTCGGCTCGAAAACGCAAGTTCCACGATAAACACCCCCGACCTGATCCAGCTCGCACCAACCAACAACATTTAAACATGATCACCTGCACTTAGCAAAACTAGTGAGCCCAGAGGCTCGGCAAGCAAATCTGGAATAAAGAAGGCAGGCAATATAGGCATAACAATAACTTTTATTGTAAATTGCAAGCTCGCAAGCTGATAGAACTTGAAAGCTGAACAACTCGTATGAAAAAACTGTAAACTGGTAAACTGAAGACTGAGAAAGTATAAAGTGAACATGCTTGAAACATTTAAAATCTTTACTGATATTAAAGGAAGTAACTTTAACATAAACTTTTCTCATTTTCTGTGGTTGTAAACAACCTTGTTCTTTGTTAACATTTCTGTTGAGTTATGGTACAGAAGCTCTCCTTAGGTCAAAGTCGCTTGATCAAACTATCATCTGAAATCAGGATCTGGGGAATAAATCCCAACTCTACTATGTGAAGGGGTACAAAGGTTCGTCAACCAACATCCTCATCCTTCCTATGTGAAGGGGAACATTGGTTCGTCAGCTAGCGTCCTCACCATTCCTATGTTGACCGTATATTATCTTTACCATAAATTACTTTAAACTTGAAATATATTTCATTTAAACTTTCTGTTATGATATATGATAGGGAATCTTCTGTCATTCCTCCTTCGTCACCTTTACATATATCATTAGAACATTTTCTTTGCTGAAACATTTTTTAAACTACTCTGTAAAACTTTCTTTAAACTACTTTTCTTGATATGAAACAATAGCTATCATATATGGTTTGACATTTTAAAACACTTTTGATATTCGAAATCTACTGGGAACTAATCGGAGTTCAATCGAATAAGAAAACTTGAATCAGCTCGGACTATAGAAACAAATACGAATAGCGCAACTCTATATCGAAGAACTATTTCATGAAATGGATATAATTTTGAACTGATTAGAGTAATATCTTCTAATTATAATAACACCGCCACCAAATTGCTTCAAAACAAGCCTTTCCATTTACAACTTTTTTGCATATAGTTTCTATCAGAACTATAACATAACCTATTGCACCTGCCACAACGCATGGTGTTCCTCCCATGAAGACTCAAAATGACAACAAAGTTACACATTAAAAGAAGATCGATTTCATAGAAAGCGTAAATCTAACCATACAGCAAGCTTGATTCTACAACACAATCCACACAAAACGGCAATCTGTACACTGGATGTGCACAATTTGCGAATGAGCTCCGGCTGTAGTCGTGTAGCCAAAACACAGCCATGGATCTCACAAAAACATTGTTCTACAAATATGCTGTTGCCATTGCACTGCGAAACCGGTCTACAGCTCTTTTTGGCTGGCATCTCCTGATGCACCTCGAAACTGAATTGCGTATTGTCTCTGTATTTCTCTCAGCTTCTCCATTAATTCCTGGAACGAGGGACGGCATTGTGGTTCGCTGAGAACACACCGGAACAGACCATTATTTAGAAAGATGTATGGAACAAAAACAGATGTATTGGAGGACTAAGTTACTCCTAGTAGACAACAAATAGAAAATAATATATAAATATAATGAATACATACCTAAGCCAACACGACTCGATAATAGAAGCCCATTGTGGGTCAACATCTCTCGGTATCTCCAGGCGTTGGTTCATGAAGCCAACAGCCCCAATTACCTGCAAGTATCAATAAGAACTTAGCTTGTGTAAAGAGATAACCAGAAAATTTTGACCATTTCAAGTAGCACAAAAATATCTATTCCCCGAGATAACCAGAAAATTTTGACCATTTCAAGTAGCACAAAAATATCTATTCCCCAATCTGACGTTAAAATAAGCTTCCCAGAAACAGACAGTACCTGCATCGAATTGAGATTCTCCCAAGGGATCTTTTGGGTGACAAGTTCCCATAGAATAACTCCAAAGCTATATACGTCGGCCCTGATCATCAATAACAAGAAGGAAGATATTCAGAAACGAAGATTTTCGTGATTGTAGTCCAGGCAAAAGCAATTCGGTTACAGTATCCACTTAGCCATACTTCTCATCCGACGGTTCATTACGAAGAACTTCTGGAGCCATCCACTGAGGCTGCATTTCCGAAAGTAGTTTGTTAGCTTTGTACCTTCAGGATCACGATCCACGAAGCACTTTGAATGTAATAAGATAACAGAAAACGCCACAAGTGCCAGAAAAATACCGTTCCTTTCCCGGTTTTTGTTGTCAAATAGGTTTCATGCTTCAGACGCGACAAACCAAAGTCACCGACCTATTAAAAAATACATGTTCACATCAAGTCATTGAAAGGTTTAAAAAATGAATTATAGAGTGCCTCTAGACTGACCTTGACAGTCCAGTTCTTATCTACAAGAAGATTGGATGACTTCAAATCACGATGAACAATAGGGGGATTACAATGATTAAGATAATTCATACCACGCGCCTGCAAAAAGATGAACAACCCACTATGATAATGATGAAAACATTATATCTTACAAGTTTCTAATCAACAAAATAGTTGAAACGTTAATAATCAATGGCAGTTCAGCCACAAAACGGGGAGAACAGAGAATGATATAAAGACGGGTCGGTGCATCAGATATGATAAATCCGACGAGCAGCACTTACTATATCCAAAGCCATGAAAATACGCCGCCTCCAGTCCAGTTTTGCGACATTTCTCTGTAGTAAACGGAACAGACTCCCCCTAGATTAAACCAAGGATGTGCATTAAATGAGTGTTAAAGTGCTTATGGATTAATCAAAGAAGACGGCATAAAACTGGTTAATTGAAAGAGTTATAGAAACAACCTAAATGGTATTGGGATGAAGGAATGTAATGAAGCAATGATACGACAGAGTAAGACACATGAGCATACCGTGGAAGAAACTCTGTGACAATGCAAAGCCGTTGAGGCAAAGTGACTGCACCCATAAATAGCAGAATATTTGGATGACGGAGTCTTTTCATGAGAGAAACCTTCAAAAACAAAAGAAAAAACTTAAAATGATTCACATCCAGCTTTTAGTATCCATTTTTCAGGCTAACAATGTTTTATATAACTAGGGATGTGGAAGCACGAGTAGGCATATCAAAAGAATATCACAAATAGTGGACCGAAACCTACTAAATTGCATGCCTACCTCTTGTCTGAATGAAAATATCAAATCATCAGAATATTCTTGTCTGGAGAATACCTTGACAGCGACATCCTGCACAATGTATATTTCGTTCTATCATGAGAGATCAGACATTTACTAGTACAGTGATAGAAGAAACTCATAAAAAGTGCATCCTTAATTCCAACATACGTGCACAAATGACTTTCTAGTATTTGAATCGTAAAAATAAATAAATATATTTAACATAGCTCAAAATTAGCAGAGGTGATGGCTCAAGCCAAAAGTACAGTAGAGAGATGGCTGCAAATAAAGGATACATTCTAACTGATAAAGGTACTATTCCAAGGATTTGAAAACATTTTAGTTCATCAAAAGAATAAACTTCACCTCATGTGCTATAATATGGACCTTGGCGATGCTTTAATAGTAATATTTTGGGGGTAGAGGAGAATTTTAATGAAGGGCCAGAGAACATACCGATCCATACCACAAAGCATGATATACAGTTCCACAAGAACCTTCCAAAACAGATTACAGATGTTAGGGGCTTCAAAAAGTTAATATTCCAAAAGAAGAAACAGTTGATGTATAATAAACATCAGAAACTCAACTCAGAAACATAAGAAAATGGATAAGCAATACGTTGCAGACAATAAGTAGTAAAAATTTATCCGTGAACTTTCAAGCACTCCAAACTTAATGTAAGTCTGCTTAAAATCACAGGTTCCAGGAGCATGCCCAGAAGAAAAAAACGATGATCTAAGAACAACGGTTGACAAAATAAAAGAAAAAGATCCACTAACCTTGCCCGATTTGTTCCCCAATAGTTAAGTCCTCCCACAAGATTTCATAATCCAAGCTGTCCGAATCCATATCCACTTTATTTACAGCACCACTGCTGGTACTTCCACAACTGCTGGCACTGCTAGTGCTGTTAACATTGGCCGAGGAGGACCAAGATCCATAAGCCTCATTGTTAGACGTCCGATTGGTATCCGTAACATGAGTTTCTGATTTTAATGGGGAAACAGCACTCTTTGGCTGCCCCAACTCATTTGTTTGATCATTGTTTAACCACGGCCAGCTAAAAAGGGGTGATTTTGATTCTGTTCCATCATGTTCATGTCCTTTCCAAGGCCACGCCAAAGCTTTCTTACCGACTATCCAAGCCTCTGCCTTTTGGGTAAGCATCCTTGAAATATTTGGTTTCCCGTCACTCTCATCACCAGAATCACGAGATGGTTTAGTAGGGGAATGTTCCTCATGACTAACACCAGAAAGCACGCCAAATGGAGAATGATGTATATCTTCTCTAGGTGTACTATCTCCACTTGATGCCGCATCCTCTCTATGGTCATACATATTGGCACCATGATCACTGTGATGACTATCGAGACCGCCACTCTCATGATCTGAATTGTTCTCTGCATTCTTCATTTTCGACTTAACCTTGTTGCTCACTTTGGAAGCCTATTTCAAGAGATGAAATTAGCAATTGCTACATTAAATGTACATACAATATATTAAATTAGATAGCCCACCAAATTTGATATTTTGGAGGCAATTGCCACTTGAAGAGATTGCTGCGGATCAAGCCCAAGGGCTGCTGAGGCAATGCTTCTAGGCTTACCGAAACTAGAATCCATATCCAAGTGTCTCTGACCTGATGTTGTGGCATTTGTTTCTTGAAAAGGTTTGGAATCACTTGATACACATATAATCCCAATCAAGGTACCATCATCGTCGTAGAAAGGGGTATTAGTTGCTACAACTAAAAACCTATCTCCTCTTTTCGTTCTAACTGGAAACTTGCCAGTCCAATTCTCTCCCATCATTACTCGATGGACAATGTTGCTAGCAACAGAAAAATCCGTGGGATCACTTAATAGCTCAATGGCATCCTGCTCCAAAGCCTCTGAGGCTGAGTATCCATAGAGATTTTCAGCACTTCTATTCCTGCATAAGTAGAGAGAGCCTTATTTGAATGAACTATATAAATAATCATTGATTCCAGTTTTTCCTTCAAACAATATCAAACCTTTATAAATCCACAACTAATCAGTTGAAATAGGAGTTTGCAGAGTTTAATCTCTATTTTCTTATAGATTACAAACAGGAGTTTACACACACACACACACACAAGAATAAACAACTAGATATCTATCTCCAACCATTGAACATGAAACGCAATACCAAGACAAATCCAATAATTAAATCCAAAACTGATAAGTTCCGCCAAATATGAAGATGGGCACCCAAGTCAATACTTGTCCAAAACTAGAAAACAATAACTGTCCAAACCAAAAATAGAAAGTGCGGCTAAGTTTCCCCAACTAACCAGTAAATTATTCGACAATTCAGATCAAATATATGCACTGACTGCCCCATCGACTGCAATATATTCAAGTACTGCTTGTCTGAGAACTTAACAGCCGCCGGACCGCTGGCGCCTCCTCCACCATTCCACGCCTCCTTATTCTCCCTCTGCAGCGGGGACGCGTGACGAAATGATGCTGAACCCTTTTTCCACGAAGCTATCAGACTCCCATCTCCGCCACCTGACCTCCGCCGACGGGTCCGCTGCGGGGAAACCGATTGAGCCCTGTGTTTTTGACGGTAACCAGCAGCCATGATCTCAGCTGCGGAGGAAGTGATAAGCTTAGACATCTCTTGCTTCAAGTGGGCATGGCCCAATTCCAATTCTTGAATCTTCTTCAGTAACTCCTCAGCTGGCGGAGCCGCCGCCGCCGACTGCGTTGCACTATTCTCCATCGCCAACGGAATTCTTGGGCCTCTCTAGAAATCAAACCACTAAACCGACATAGTACGAAAAAAAATTACAATCCCGATCACACTATCCTTCGAAACTTAAATTTTGAAGGTTGAACATACACAACCCGCTGTAACAAAAAATTTCTTGAAACCCTTTGAAGGTCGAATCTTGAAAACCATGAAAAAGATGAACCAATGGTGACCCAATATCAGAATGGATTCTGCAATCACAAGAAGTATGCCTTCACATGGATCTTAGACCAAGATGGCTAATCCTCTTTCCCTTCCTCGAAAAAAGGTATTCTCTTTTCCTTCGGATTTATATATCTGAATATTATGTACTGATCTTTAATCAATCAAGAATTAAACAAAAAAAAGTTGCGACTTTGAGCTAAGAAAACAACTCTTTTGGCGTTTTCCTTATCCGATCTCTCTCCTCTCCACCCTTAGATTTCTTTTTCTTTTTTCCTCTTTGGTTTTGTGAAGATAAAATGTCTGCTCTTTGTAGCTGGGGGTGGTTCACCGTCATACCCGAAGCACATCTCTATAGGTGCGCGTGTGGAAAACGTGCTATGATTGCCATTTGTTCTCCGTAAAGTGATTGATTGTCCCAGCTGTGAGAGACACGATGAGCTGTCGCGCGTGAAGCAGCACCATTGTTTAGACTCATTTATTGGACAAAGATCGAAATAAATGTATTTTATTTCCCCTCTGAGAGCTGACACTTGATTAGAACTTTGAGGATAGGGTAATTCAACATCGAAACTATGTTTTAGTTTGCTTTTGTATTTAACTAATAGGATTATAAGTTATAGTAAGACCACTGAAATATTTATAAAAATATACAATAAATAAACATACGTAATTAGATTGATCATGGTAATAAATTGGATTAGATTCTGTAAATTCCAAACGAAATAATTATTTTTATTAATTACATTCAACAATTTATCCTATTAACCCAAATCAACCTAACCAAATGCAGCATGAGAATAAACAATGTTCAAACCTAGGTTCTTCGATGAGACTTCCTAACCAAGTATACACTAAAACTCTGGTTAGAGTATAGGATTATTAATCATATTACCATTATATCATATCTTATGTTCGATTAAATTATTTTATCTCGAATCATTAAACAATTTATTTTGCATTCGTCAAATCTTAATTATTTATCGTATATCAATCAACTCATTAATATAAAATTAGAGCCGACATAATTGGTCAAACCCGTCAGGTTAGCACGCTCCTTTATAAAAAAAATAGGCGGGGAAGACTACTAACATGATAGCCAGTTTGGAGACGGTTCGAAACGGACTGACCCGTTTGGGAGGGACAGGTTGGCACGCGGGTTATTGAAAAAATTATTAAAAATTATATTATTCATATTCTTTTAAATTATCGTTATATTTGAATATGGATTGTATTAGTATAGTTATTTACGTATGATTTGTGTATACCGAATTAGTTTTAAAATATTTGAAGTATTTAAAACTATTAATGTATGGATTTCAGCTGATAATTTTAGAAATTTATCAATGTGTTGAGTTCTTTTTAAAGTTCCTGTATTTTGCATAGTTTGTGTATTGTTTGTGTTGCGTTCACACGGAGTTTTTTGCATAGTTTGTGTATTGTTTGTGTTGTGTTCACCGGCAGCAATGCACCGTTTAATCAATGCTATAACGAATTTTGAGCTGAATTGAAAGAAACACTAAGAGATATAGTGGTTCGGATTTGAAACCAATCCTACATTCACTTGATCAAAGAGCAATCCACTGACACCATGGTGATCAATGTTTACAAAAGAATTCACAATTTCAGTACACCTACGCTTCAACAATGCGCCTATACAATCAGTACTCAAGCTCACTGCTATGAACACTCTGAAGTTCTGGGAACGAAGAAGACTTCGAACAATAGTAGCTTTTATCCAGGAAGCTGCCCTGTATTCAATCCAACAGAAGTCTCTTCTTTTTCTCTCCAATCAGTTAATTCAGTTTGAACTCCTCATCTGAGTCTTGATTCTCTATAGCTCTTCTTTATGCACCCGTGTATCCACCAATGATATACATGGTTTTTTAGTATAAGTGAACCAACTTCCACAAATCTCCTTCTTGGTTTGCTTTGCTCCCCTGGCCCTCTCCCTCAGTAGCTACTGAGCTTCTTTCAGTGTTCCAACACCTAACTGTGTTAGGCAATGTTTGAACTTCAATCATGGTACCGGTTTTGTCGGCATGTCAACAGGGTTATCCCTGGTTGAGATTTTCTCCATTTCCTCCTCTCCCCGCTCCTCCAAATTCTTGAAGAAATGCATCTTGATGTCGATATGTTTAGTCCGTTCATGATGCATTGGATTCTTTGTCAAGTGAAGAGCACTTTGGCTATCTGAAAACAACTTCAAACTAGCTGATAACTTGTTAGCTCAGCTGGAATACCCTTAAGCCAAATAGCTTCCTTTGCTACCTCAGTTATGGCCACATACTCCACTTTTGTGGTGTACAACGTGACTAATGCTTGTAGATTGGCCTTCCAACTTAGGACATTTCTTTCATAGGTGAATATGTATCCTGAGATTGACGTATGTTTGTCAATATCTCCTACATAGTCAGCATCCACATAGCCAACCAGTCCTTGATTTATTCCCTGTTTCCTGCCATATATTAAGCCTTTATCTGTTGTTCCACGTATGTACCTCAAGATCCATTTTACAGTCTCCCAGTGTACCTTACTTGTTGTTGCCATAAACATACTTACAAGGCTAACAACATACGTTAAGTCTAGTCCGGTACAAACCATTGTATACATTAAGCTGCCGGTGTCGCTCGAGTATGGGACGTTGTCATGTGCTTCTATTCTTCTTGTGAGGAAGCTGGTTCTTGGACAGCTTAAAGTGAGTGGCCAAAGGGTTGCTACACCTTTTGATTGTCCCATTCCAAACCTTGTTATCATTCTTTTTTTCTTGTGTGACATACAACTGCCTCATTTTTCGGTCTCTTCTCATATGCATTCCAAGGATATTTTGAGTAGGACCAAGATCCTTCATATTATTCTGAATTTTCATATTTAATTAAATAATTATGAATTAGTATGTTCAATAATTAAATATTGGATCTTTAGGAGTATAATAATAAGAATTTAAATGTTTGTGAAGCATCATAAATTTTAAATGTGAATTTTGGAATTTGTTTAGATATTTTCGAAATTCCAGCTAGTGTATTCGAGAATTTCAGCGTTGAGTGAATTAAAATTGATATTTGGACAGTTAGTTGAGTTGGAAATGTTAAATTACCACGGGAAATATTTATGCAATATTCTTTAGCCATGTTTGGCCCACTTCAGGATCATGACTTCCATCAAACCATTGAAGAGTGGTGGCTGAGTGTTTGGGTTGACCAACCCTTGAAGAGTGGTGGAAACTATCGTTGCAATCGCCATTAAGTCTTCTCTGCTAAGACCAGCCCTTGAATTCGAAGATCCCTCATCCCCATTGTTACTATTACCTCTCCTTGGGTCTGTCATATTCTGTCATAGGAAAAATCTTCTAAGAATGGACGTATACAGTGGTGAAATATTCGAAGGTTAAAATTGACACGAAAGGGTAAGCAATTAAACTTTTATTAGATTCCAAAAGGGAAAACAAATTGGTTACATTAGAGTGTTTGACAATTGAATAAAATGTTTATTTGAAAGCAAGGGTAAGACATCTTTTCTACTCATCAACAATCTCTCTCTCACCCACGGCTTCTACAGGAATCTCCCCAAGTCCTTCGTCTTCCAAACCGGTTCTTCTTCCCATTCATCATCGAATGGCGCACCGCTGTCTTCTTGTAGATCCTGAATTGTTTGGAGTAGGCTAGCTTTTTCCTCTATTAGGACCTCGATGGTTAGTTGTTGTTCTTGGATCGTATCTTCAGTCTCTTGGATGCGAGCCTGCAATTTTTATGGCATTCCAAGTGGCTCTCTCTAATCTGTTGTTTCTTTACTTTCATCCTTTCAATCTTCTTGAACATGCAAAGGCCAATCTCAGTGACTCCGGCAATAGTCGTGTGAGAAGCCTCTAACGTCACTTGATTACTTTTAATCAACTGAGAGGTGCGACGGTCGATGTCCTTATAGTACAAGGTCATGAAATTTTGTAGACCACAATTATCATTTCTCAGTAGTTGTAACGTTCAAGGCAGAATACTTTCTTTGCCAACTCTTCCTTTGTGGCATCCGACTCTCGTCTTTCGGTTGCTAAATTGGCCTTAAGGTGACGAATCACACGACTTTGATTGTCAAAGACTAATTGCTTCTTACGAATAGCGACCGTTGCACGAGTCCGGGGAATGAAAGGAGCCATTTCCTGATAAAAATAATTGGAAAGGCTCAGGATCTTGAATGAAGGATAATCATGATATATCCCATGGATTGTGAACATCGGTAGTAAGAATTACATAATATTCGATAGAATTGGAATCGAAGTTCTCTACGAGAGTTATGGAACTTTCCGAAATAGCAAAACGTGATTTTGGAGGCCTAAACAAAGAAATCTGGCCAAAATGGGTAGCGTCACGACGGAGGGGTGAGTTTTACTCGTTTTCCCATTACGGGCACGCGTCCCATGCAAAAGAACTATACACTTGTGGGCTCCCAGTCGGATTATGAACCTGGCTCTGATACCACTAAAATGTCACGCCCCGAGATCGAAACAGACGATGTTTAACAGTCATACATTGTAAAACATCAAGCCGCATAGTATAGATCGAAAATCAGTCTATTACATAATAAAAAATGATCGTCTTTACAACTTTGAATAACAGAATTGCGGAAGCGAAATAATAGAATTAAGGACGTCTTCACCAGCCCCAAAACATATCTTGCTCCTCTTCTTCAGCGTGCTCTTCATTCTTATCTGGGGAAAAAACTAAGGGTGAGTGTTTGGAAAAACACTCAGCAAGTGAGAGAATCATTCGAGCATAAAAACTTCATACATATATATATACTGAATTTGAAAGGCATCATGAACAGATAACAGAGAACAAGTAGCACTGATATATACTTCATTTTTATGGTTTACTGATCAGTCCTTAATTTTTACTCCTCTAAGGGGGCGAGGCCTTAATCATATCATATGATTCAGAGTGCAGAATTCTGTAGACCCATATCACGACAGTAATAACAGTGCTAGAAATAGAGCATGGCTCATAACATGAACTTGACACGAAACAAATGCTCGAATGATAATTCAAAAAGAATAGGACATGGTATGAACATCATATGTTGGGTCTGTTTCTACAGATCAGAATCTGAATTTTGATTAACACAAAACTTGCTTATATGTCACGAACGATGTTAGATTACATGTGCAGTGCTAGTCTGAAGATCTAGAAGATATCCAGACTGGAACAGTAAGGGGATGCCTAAACTGGTTCGGTTGAAGATATATATGCTGAAACACTAAGGGGACGCCCGAGTTGATGCAGCAGAAAAGATCCGATGCCTAAACTGGTTCGGTTGAAGATATATATGCTGAAACACTAAGGGGACGCCCGAGTTGATGCAGCAGAAAAGATCCGGATTGCAGGGAACGTCAAGCTGGTTCATTAGCTTGATACAAGAGCAGGTCCAGAGCAGCAGTTGAAGTCCAGTGATCAAGCGTAGTGGGATGCAATGAAGTGCAGAATGATTCAAGCACAGATCAAGTGCAGAATACAAGGGCAGTGATTGAGTGCGAAGCCGAGTACAAGCGTAGTGATCGAGTGTAGATCAGATCACTGGCGCAGAACGAAGAACTCAGCTGAGCAACCAGTTGAAGGACCAGCTGGGAGATCAACTGAGACATGCGAGCTGTTTCAATAAGAGGCCGAACAAGCTTGTTAGGATAAAATTTATTAGTTTTGGTGATAACAAAATATTGACTAGTTGCTACTGGAAAATCAGCCGGTGAATTTTTACAGGAGAAAATTTTTAGTCGACGGGTTGATTTTCAGCAGTTGGTCTATTCGGAGAAATTCAGCAGATGGAAGAATTCATCAGATCAGTCGTTGGTTTGTTTTCAGCAGTTTGACTTCTCAGAGGTAACCAGCAGGTAGATTCTTCCAGGGCAAATCAGCAGACAGTTGTTTTAGTTGCAGGCGCAAGCTTTTGAGAGTTAGCGTGTTTTGTTAAGGATTGCAAAACGACAGCGTATTGGAATCAGTCGATCGATTATTTATTCAGTCGCAAGCTACAGTAAAGATTCAGTCGTTGTTGCAATTCAGACGTTGGAGTGTTTATTGATGAATAACAAAACTACGTCGTTTAGATAAGTTAAAACGACAGCGTTCAAATAAGTTGAAACAACAGCGTATTGGACTAGCGCTAGGATTCAGTCGTTGGAGGTTGCGTTATTAATTCAATAGATGGCTACAGTGAAATATCAGCAGACAGTTGTTTACTTCAATAGTCAACGTATTTCAGCAGACAGGCACTCAAATCAGCAGATGGCTACAGTATTCTTTTGATCCAGTCGCTGCTTCTCTTATTTGTTGTAACCAGCAGTAAGGGAGACACTTATAGTGATCAGCTGGTGCATAACTTTTGGACATTGAAGCAATCAGCCGTTGCATATCTTTTAGAGGTTCAAGTAATTAGTTGTTGCATAATCGCTCGCTCGATTCAAACGTTCATATCAAAGGAAATCAAAGGTGGAGATTGAATCGTACATGTGTTTTAATTGAGGGAACAGTATCAGTACTATTCTAGGTAAATAGTAAACTATATCAGAGGGCGGTTTACGGCGTTTGCACAAATATGGAAAGATGCCAAATTTGCTCTGACATGTGCGAATTGCCTCTCAAACGTTCATATCAAAGGAAATCAAAGGTGGAGATTGAATCGTACATGTGTTTTAATTGAGGGAACAGTATCAGTACTATTCTAGGTAAATAGTAAACTATATCAGAGGGCGGTTTACGGCGTTTGCACAAATATGGAAAGATGCCAAATTTGCTCTGACATGTGCGAATTGCCTCTTGGTGGAGCAGGATTTACGACGTACGAATTGACAGAAATTCAAAAGGATATTTTGTTGTCTTTGAAGAAATTAATGACCGTTGAGATCGAAGACTATAAATAGCAGAAGTTTGGATTGAAGAACTCTCTCGCTCTCATTACCTTGCTGTTACGCTGCTATTTTTACGAGCTATTCTCATATTGTAGCATTCTCAAAAAGCTCAAACACTCGAAGAACAAAATCGCTGATCATCATAAGATAAACCTTCGAGTCATCTTCTGGTTCACTTGTTGAATCGCGTTTCTACGTTTTAGAAACCAGAAGATTTTACAGTCTCAATAGTGTTGTATTTCATTGTTATATCATTCGATTGAGTCTGTAAGGAACGTGCTCCTTAAAAGCCGTTCGAAAAATTTCATTCACTTGTAAAAACAGCAGCTGCGTCTACGCTTTAGATTGTGGTGTTGCTAGGAGTTCACCTGGAGCGAGGCTCGGTGAACGGGTGTTTGTAGAAGGACTACACGCATCAAATCTTTTAGTGAAACCTTCCTGAAAAGGAAGAAGGGGAGACGTAGGATATTGATATCCGAACTTCCAAAAACAAATTCTTGACTCTTGCTCTTTATTTTACGCATTTACTTATTTATTGAGTTATCTGTTCACAAATTAATTGGCCTTTTTCCGCACATACTTTGTTGGCCGAGAGATTTGATTAAACTGAGATCCATAAATCTGGTAACTCGGATTTAAGTTAAGAAGTGCTTGTAAAACTGTTTTAAAAGGTTTCGAAAAATTTAAAATACCAAGAGTTCATTCAACCCCCCTTCTGAACTCTTGAAACTGTTTTTTGAACCACATTGATCGTATTTTGGGACTATCAAAGCTTGAGGAGAGCCCCGTATATGGAGATGAGGAAGAATCTGTATGCTAGGGGTACTCGATCAGTCTCAATTGAGCCAAGCTGGTATGGAAAGATGCTAGCTGGATGGGCATACTGCCACAGCTCAGCATTGATCCAGAAGAACTTTGAAGCATACCAACTTAGAGAACAGCTCAAATGAAGAGTATGCTCAGATTTAGGGAGCAGATTAGAAACCAGCTGGTTAAGGACAAACCAGCTGGACAATATGTTCAAGAGAAGATCAAAGAAGTAGGGACTCTATCTAGAAAAGTCATGAACAGTCATAAAATGGGGAAGAAATTTGCTAGATAGAGAAACTCTAAGCTCTGATGATGATGAAGATCAGCTCAAGAGCGGTTGCAAACGAGAGGAGAAGAGGAAAGCATTGAACAGCTCAATGAAGCAATCAGCTCGAAGACAAGACCAACTCAGTGCGAACCAGAACGGAGAAAAGCTGGCAAGCTGGTTAAGGTCAAACCAGCTCAGATAGCATGACAGATGCTATCAAATCTACGAGCAAAGCGATTTGAATACAAGACTACACGACAAATAATATTTATTATTCAAATCGACTTGCTCGTATTGTCTTCTCAAGTACACATGTGCTTAAAGTGAGGAAAAGTCTGCGATGCATTTAAAGACAAAGGATGCAAAGTACAACAGTGTTAGAAGACTTTTCAAACGACTACAACTTTGTGTCCAACGGATATAACTCCGCATCAGGATATATATGGAGCACAACACAAGCAAATGAAAATGATGAGCGTGCTGAAAAGAGAGAAGTCGAAAGGTGTTGTGCAAACCAAAAATATAAAAGAAGAAAGCAAAACCCTGGCAAGGAATCGAAGAACCAGCTCGGATAGGAGAACTTCCCAATGTGTGAGATTTATCTTTGAGAGGTTGAGTATACACTGTAAATCACACACACGATTTACTCACATATTTGAGAGAGGTAATTAGATTAGCTGAGTGAATAAAAAAAGACTTTCGTTGTAGTCTTTGGACAGAGATGTTAAACAAGTCTAGTTGTCTTTCACACTGAGACGTTAAATAAGTGTGTGTATTATTTCTCACAGAGGCGTAAAAGAAGTGAGTTAGACACACGCAGCTTGCGGGCTGGTGTGCAGTGGTGTGGCTAGGAGTTCGTGCAGCTGCTGGTCGTAGGAGTGGGTTGCAGCAAGGGTCGCTGTAATCAAAGTCTTCTAGTGGATCCTTCCAGATTGCGAAAGAAGGGGAGACATAGGAGATTCAGCTCCGAACTTCCATAAACAAATCGCAGCGTATTTTCTTTACAGCTTTTAGCATTTACATTCACGTATTGCATGATTGTTTAATACGCTTAAAACTGTTAAGAGCTTTCGGTATTGCATGATTGTTTAATACGCTTAAAACTATTTAAAGAGCTTTCGATTATAAGAGTTCAGTTTGAGTTGTTTCCGCATGGTTTTAACTCATAACTCAATCTGTATCTCGGTGCACTAACATTCAAGAACACTGAGCTATTGTAGCTCAAGATTAAAGAAACCAGGTTGTCTGTGTTAAACCAGCTCGTAGAGCAGCTGGTAATCCGGACCAGCTCACAGAGTTGTTGGTCCAGCTTCACGCCAATCTGGTTTCACAGTTGTGTGCCGTTTTTATGTTCAATGTTTTTAAAATGCACGTAGCTTACTGGTTTGGTGTCTAGGCTGTGTGAGAGCCTACGTGAATTGTGGCAGAGCTCACGGAAACCTCCGGTAAATCAATCCTAACATCATATATTTTCTTTCAAATGAATATACTATCAAAAATCCACTTACCTTGGAATATTGAATAAAATTTGGACGAAACTTGGAGGTTTTTGGAAAAAACCTTGCACGAACCTTAGCAACACTGGCAAAACTTGCACTCGAAACTAGCAGCTCTCTCACTCTAAATATCAGAAGGTAATGAGTGTGTTGGTGTGTTTCCTCTTGTGCAAAGCAAGGTATTTATAGGTGAAGTATGGGGAGGTGAAAGGCCAACCTTAATGGCAACATTTTAATGGTCATAATGGCCATAAAATATGAATAATGAGGGATATAATGGGGTCAAAAATGAATGTTACAAATTAATGATTGATCCTTCAAAATTTGAATTCATTTGAGGTTGTATTTGGTACAATATCGAGTCTCAATGCATGCTGAATAATCTAGGATGTTACAAATCTGAAAAATCCATAAAATATGAATAATGAGGGATATAATGGGGTCAAAAATGAATGTTACAAATTAATGATTGATCCTTCAAAATTTGAATTCATTTGAGGTTGTATTTGGTACAATATCGAGTCTCAATGCATGCTGAATAATCTAGGATGTTACAAATCTGAAAAATGTAGGTTACAAAGGATTGAATGCTTGCATGATGATATTTTTTTTTTCTTTTGGATTCTCACACACTAGCTAGGGATAGAGTAAGAAGAGACATCAATCCTCCTTCAAGATATGGTTATGCAGACTTAATAGCATATGCCTTACGTGTGTCAGAAATTCTGGACGGTAATGAACCAAGCACATACTATAAGGAAGTGAGCTGCAAGCATGGTCCACAATGGAAGCAAGCCTGACGGAGGACATAAGCTCACTACATAATAATGATACTTGGGATCTGGTGGAGCTACCAAGAGGTTGAAAGGTAGTTGGTTGTAAATGGATATAAATGGAAGGAAGGCATTCGGGAAGAGAACATGGTAGATTAAGGCCAGGTTAGTTGCAAGAGGGTTTACACAAAGAGAAGGGATAAACTTCAATGAAGTCTACTCCCACGTGGTCAATGTTAGAGTAGGTTCCCAACTAGACAACTTGTGGTATGTGGGTCTTCTCTTGTTGACTCTATGTAAAACGATATTTATTTATGAAATTCTCATTCTTGTATGGCATTCTTTATCTTCATTATTATGATTACAAATTGTTGGATAAAGACCTTGAATGCACTATAGTGTATATTAGATGTGATAGTGGATTTGATGGCTATCATGAAACGCATATAATAGTCATTGTGTGTTCTAAACTAGTTCCTAGTTGATTAGGTCGTCCATAAGTGGATAAGGGCCGCCCGAACTTGAAACTAGCATCTGTTTTTGGCATGGAACATAGAGATGTTCTGAGCATGCAGATGGATAGTGACCTGATGATCTATTGAACTACCATCGTTCAGACTTTCTAAGTGGTTATCATTTGTCGAGTGGATTAAGTCCGAGGTCTTGGTTGTACAGATTAGTCCTTACTACTCGAAACGTCATTGAGACTCTACATGATAGGTGCCTCACTTTGACCCATTTACCGACTCCGTTGGGGTCATCAGGTGGCTGTATTGGGTGAGATCCCGATGCATGTACGAGTCAATGCTTTGTGGTCGAGGATTCACCGCTCTCCCTTGTGCGTGGATATCCTATGCTATCTGAGGAGATAATAGTGTGATAAATCTCTGGCCAGAGTACTAGATGTGCTTTAAGTAAATGGGTTTACCTAGTAGCACATGCGATGTCGATATTTGATCTTCAAGATATATGCATGGCTATCGAATCTCTAGCGACTCTTAATTTACCAATGGTCATTGATTCGGTCGTGATATTTGAGATGAAAGGACCATACTTTATGCTAACCATGACCAACTGGTTCTTGCTGGCAGTGATACCTAGGGGGTCATGGGGGCGATGTTGCTAGACGCTTTACCTTGATCCGATGGGTAAGTCCGAAAATATTTTTACGAAGTCACAAAGAGTTGTGAACCCACGGCTAGCTGTATCCCTAAACCATTGAGGATCACACAAGTACTGGTTTCCCAATTCCCGTACGGATATGAAACTCAAAGTTTTGAGTATAGTAGGAGGAAGATTGGGAGTATGACTTCCAAAATAAGTTAAGGGAGTAGGACTTCCATATATAGCTAATGAGAGTAAACCTGCCATAAATAGATTTAGTGGTCCGAAAATTTGATTTTGTATCATAATGATCAGTTTTGTAAAATGATCACATCGGTGATATCTGATCATCGATCGGATTATTATGAGATCACAATCGAGGGAGTCGAATCGAATGTTCACAGTTTGAGTTGAATCGAATGTTCACAGTTTGAGTTGAACCGAATGTTCACAGTTTGAGTTGAACCGAATGTCCTCTGTTTTGTTCAACTAAAACTCTATCCATCCACCTATAAATATGGCAATGATAAGACACTTTAAAGAGAGAAAGAAAAACCATCGGTGATATCTGATCATCGATCGGATTATTATGAGATCACAATCGAGGGAGTCGAATCGAATGTTCACAGTTTGAGTTGAATCGAATGTTCACAGTTTGAGTTGAACCGAATGTTCACAGTTTGAGTTGAACCGAATGTCCTCTGTTTTGTTCAACTAAAACTCTATCCATCCACCTATAAATATGGCAATGATAAGACACTTTAAAGAGAGAAAGAAAAACCCACTTGGTTATTGAATCATAACTCTCCTCACCCCTCCCATCCACTCTCAGCCTCCTCCTGCCGTTGTTGCCATGTGCTGCCAGACCCCGTTCCAGTCGTCTTGGCGAGGAGAATCTGTTCGTGACAATTCACTTTGTTTTCTAATGCAAGGCACTGAAGGAATTTGGAAACCGGTTGTGGAACGGATTAGACGAACAATCGGAGATTCAACCATTGAAGTGCTATTGCCGCCGCCGGGCGCAAAGTCGCCAAAGGTAAATATCTCTAAACATCCTATGCATGTTTAGCTTTTGTTTTATTCACGTATGAGCGTTCCCATGCATAAATGTTTTAAAACTTCCGCAGCGTCCCGGGAGCGTGATCCGGATCCATCGCATGCTCCAGCAGTGGTATCAGAGCTTCAGTCTTGGATTGATCATACGTGAGTTTCATTAAATAATTCCGTTGAAGCAATTAAAATGACAAAATATGATTTTATCTATAAAATATGTTGGATCTGTTTCTATAGATCAGAATCTAAGTTTTGATTAACACAAAACCTGCTTATATTTGACTAACGGCTTTTGTGCGATGTGCAGTGCACTTGATTAAGCAGATATCCAAACTGGTCTAGAGAGGGGACGCCCAAGCTTGCCTGGTTGAATATATCTTTGCTGAAACAGTGAGGGGACGCCCGAGCTGGTACTGCAGAAGAGTTTCTGGATGCAGGGAATATCAAGCTGGTTCACCAACTTGGTACAAAGGCAAGTCCAAGCAGCAGTCGAAGTACAGTGATCAAGCGCAGTAAGTAAAGAGAAGATTGGTTCAAGCATAGATGAAGTATAGCATTCAAGTGCAGATCAAGTGCAGTCCACAAGTGAGGTGACCAAGTGCAGAGCCGAGTACAAGCGCGGTGATCAAGTGCATTGATCACAAGCGGAGTACAAAGAACTCAGTTGAGCGACCAGACCAGAGACCACCTGGGAGGTCAACTGAGATATACGAGTTGTTCTAAGCAAGAGGCTGGACGAGCTCGAGGTAACCCCCACTATTGGAGCGGAGGAAGAATTTATATGCAAAGGGGTACCCGATCAGTCTCTTTGGAGCTAAGATGGTATGGGAAGATGCGAGCTAGTTAACCACATTGTAACAGCTCTGCATTGATCCAGAAGAACTCTGATGAAGACCAGCTTAGAGAATAGCTCAAGTAAAGAGTCTGCCCAGATATAGGGGCAAATTAAAACCAAGATGGTTAAGGACAAACCAGCTTGGTAGCGGCTGTGGACAAAGATCAGCTCAAGAGCAGATGACAGGAGCAAATTAGAAGAGTTGCTCAAGAGCGTTTGCAAAAGAGAGGAGAAGAAGTGAGCTTTGAACAGCTCAATGAAGCAACCAGCTCGAAGGAAAGACCAGTTCAATGCAAACCAGAATGAAAAAAAGCTGGCAAGCTGGTTAAAGTCAAACCAGCTCAGATAGCATGACAAATGCTATCAAATCTACGAGCAAAGCGATTTGAATACAAGACTATACGAAAAATGCTGTTCAGTATTCAAATCGACTTGCTTGTATTGTCTTCTCAAAGTACAGTGATCATGTGCTTAATGTGAAGGAAAGCCTGCGACGCATTTAAAGACAAAGGATGTTAGAGTAGATGCTCAACTAGCCAACTTGTGGCGTGTGGATTTATAGACTCTTGTATATGACAATCTTTATATATGATATTCGCATTTATTATATGGCGTTCTTTACTTTCATTGTGTATATAATGATTAACAATTGCGTTGAGTAAAGACCTAGAATACACCTAAGTGTATGTTAGATGTGATAGTGGTATGACGGCTATCATGAAACACATCTAATAGTCACTGTGTATTCTGAACATGTTCCTAGTCGATTGGGCCGTCAAAATGAGGATAAGGCCGCCCGAGTTCGAGACTAGTATCTGCGATGCGAAGTACCATGTTTCATTGGTAGGGAACATTGTGATGTTCTGAGCAATCTACCTCACGCCGCCGACGTGCGCCATCCGCCGCCGCTCGCCGGAAAATTGTTTCCGGCCTAGTTTTTAGAGGAGAATCTGTTGGCGATAAAATACTTAGTCTTCTAGTGCAGGCTGATTGGAGGGAGATCGGTTCCGGTCGTGGACCTGATTGACGGATCTACCGCCACCTACCGTGAAGAGCCGGCGTTCTTGTAATTCCGGTTGGAGCCAGGCACGAGTTGCCAGCAAGGTATTTCTTTAAAACACCCTATGAATGTCATGGCATGTTTTGTTTATATCGTATTGATCGTCTCCTGGCACATGTTTTTTTTCTTCCGCTGCCTCACCGGGGGGCGTGATCCGGATCCCAACAAAGGACGCAAAGTACAACAGTGTCAGAAGATTTTTCAAACGACTACAACTTTGTGTCCAACCAATATAACTCCGTATCAGGCTATATATAGATCACAGTACAAGCAGACGAAGAATACAGAGTACTGAGAAGAGCGAATTTGAAAAGTGTTGTGTGAACCAAAATGTAAAAATAGAAGAAAACACAACCCTGGGAAGACATCGAAGAACCAGCTCGGACAGGAGCACTTCCCAGTGTGTGAGATTTTATCTTCGAGAGATTGAGTATACACTATAAATCTCACACACAATTCACTCACATATTTGAGAGAGCTGATTAGATTAGTTGAGTGAATCAAAAACAAAAACGACTTTCATTTTAGTCTTTGGATAGAGACGTTAAACAAGTCTAGTTGTTTTTCGCACTGAGACGTTAAAGAAGTGTCTGTAGCCTTTCTCACTGAGACAGTAAAGAAGTGATGTTAGACACATAGCTTGTGGGCTTAGTGTGCGGTGGTTGCTAGGACTTCTTGCGGTTGCTGGTCGTAGGAGTGGGTTGCAGCGAGGGTCGCTGTAATCCAAGCCTTCTAGTGGATCATTCCCGATTAGGGAAGAAGGAGAGACATAGAAGATTCAGCTCCGAACTTCCATAAACAAATTGCAGAATATTTCTTTACAGATTTCTACATTTACATTCACGCATTGCATATTTGTTAACATTGCTTAAAACTGTTGAATGGCTTTTGATTATAAGAGTTCAGTTTGAGTTGTTTCCGCATGATTTGAATTCATAACTCAATCTGTTTCTCGGTGCACTAACATTCAAGTACACTGAGCTATTGCAGCTCAAGATTTATTGAACCAGATTTCTTGTGTTAAACCAGCTCGCAGAGCTGCTGGTAATTTGGACCAGCTCGCAGAGCCTTAGTCCAACCTCACGCTGATCTGGTTCATAGTTGCGTGCTGTTTTAAATTCAATAATTTTAAAATGCATGTAACTTACGGGGTTGATGTTTGGGCTGTGTGAGAGCATACGTGAGTTGTGACAGAGCTCATGAACACCCCCTGTAAAACGGTCCTAACAAAATATGATTTTATATTTAAAATGTGATTTTGTTGGATAAATCCAAATTTGATTTGATTGTTTTATTTATGTCAATTAATTTGATTGATTGTATAGATAACATGATTATGGGATAATTAGTATATATATTTGATATATCTTGTTGTTGAATCCACATGTGTTTTAAATATGATTTAAAATTAATGAGACCAAAATTTTCAAAATAAAATCTCTCATTTAATTGTGATTTAAAATTTATATCAAGATTAAAGTTTCATGATTGAATTGAAGGAACTTAGTAATGATAATTATGAAGTAATGTGACAAAACGTAACCTAAGAGAGTCCGTCATAGACCGGCTTAAAAATGGCTTGTACCGACTGGGCTCACTGAAGGGCGTTGCTTTGTCTTAGACAGTTGGGTTTTAAGGTGGCCTTAACCCCTCCAATGACCTGGAAGCACTTTTAGAAAACGTTAGTCCATAGCTCCTACATTGATCATAAAACAAAACTTTTATTCAATAAGATTATGAAGCTAAGGAAATTTAAATATTGTTTGAAATTTCCTACATTCCATCAACAATTGGTGTACACCGCATGCATAGCCCGACTCATATTATTGGGGGGATTCTGTGTGTCGGAAAGTTGTACACGTCATTGACACTTGCTGTGAGTTGAATGGAACTCCCATGACGTTGGCTCATATTATTGGGGACGTCATGGCGACCGTCCATTACAACTCGATATTGATGGGTCATCTTGACGCGTGATGATAATCGACGTCATATTATTGGCCCTTACTGGACGTGAGGTAAATGCATGGGGGTTGCATTTGATGCAATTGGGCTCTACCTTTTGGGGATCATGGTTGACTGATATTATTCGGGACCATGATTTCTTGATTGGACTCTATGTACCCACTAAGAAAACTGGCTTTACCGATTTCTTTAGAGGGTTGTGAAATCGTTAAATAGTGGGATGGTAATTATAAAACTAAATGACCATGTTTTATGTCTTAATGTATTTTCATAAATAGTCGATAATGCATGTCTGTTTTTCCTTTCAGTATATACTGCTATTAAAATATTTTCGATTAAAAATCCACTTGCTGGATACTGGATAGCAACAAACTGACTGGAGCTAACTACCTGGATTGGTTGCGCAACCTCAAGATAGCATTGGCTTCAGATAAGCTTCTCTACACACTAGAGAAAAGCCCTCCGAAGGAGGCCCCTGCTGGTGTCAGTCCTGAGGAGCTGACGAAATTGGAGACATGGTGGAACCATGATCTCAAGGCACGTTGTTACATGTTAGCTTCTATTTCCAACGAACTGCAACGGCAATTTGAGGAGACGGGGTATGCTGCTGACATACACCATCATCTCAAAGAGCTGTACGGGGAGAACTCCAGGGCGGAGAGGTTCACTACGGTTAGTGAGCTTATGACTAGCCGCATGCGCGAGGGGACTTCGGTCCACGAGCTTGGGGTCGTATGATTGAGCTCATTGAAAAGTTGGTGGGCCTCGAGCTCTCGCTTCCACATGAACTGTATGTGGATTTGCTTCTCCTATCCCTCCCTGCTGCATTCGACCCGTTTGCGGTCAACTTCAACATGAACAAGCTGGATGACACCCTTGAAGAGTTGGTGAACATGTTTTTAGTGTTTGAAGGGACCATGAAGAAGGACAATATCGTCCTCATTTTGGGCTCCTCTTCATCAGTGAAGAAGGGGCCCAAACGCAAGGGTAAGAAGCGTTCTGCTCTTACGAAGGAGGATAAGCCCAACAACAAGCCCAAGGCAAGGGCTCCTAAACCCAATAAGTTTGAGGATGTTTACCACTATTGCCACAAGCCTGGGCATTGGAGGAGGAACTGCTGGGATTACCTTGAGAAGCTACGTGCAGCGAAAGGTATATTATATATTGAAATAAATTGTCTCTTAATTCAACTTCTTGTGTACTTGATACCGGATGTGGATCTCATATCTGCAATGACTTGCAGGTAATGACAAGAAGTCGGTGTCTTAGGATGGGTGAGACCCACTTGAGACTGGAAAACGGAGCAAGAGTTGCTGCTGTAGCGATAGGAGATGTTTATTTATTTCTGCATCCTTATTTCAAATTGTTGTTAAATGATGTTTTATATGTTCCTGATTTAATAAAGAAAATCATTTCCGTTTCTATGCTTGATAGGGATGGATATTCTTGTCATTTTGTTAATTCTATTTGCAATATTTATAAGAATTAATGTTTAATTAAAATCGAGGAAAGCGAAAATAGTCTATACAACTTAAAATTAAGAGAAATTCCAACTCACGATGTGGAAACATATACAACAACAATCAAAAGGAAATACGATAGTATAAATTCGGAACAACTTTGGCATGCTAGGATAGGTCATATTCCTTAAATAGGATGAACAAATTGGTTAGGAGTGACATGTTTAATATGTCTTATATTAACTCCTTATCAACTTGCGAGTCCTGTATCAAAGGAAATATGACAAAGTTGCCCTTCAAGGGCAAGGCTGAACGTGCTCAAGACCTATTGGACTTGATCCATACTGATGTCTGCGACCCCCTTATCATTGGTACTAAGTCTAGCCACACCTACTTCATCACCTTTACTGATGATTACTCTAGGTATGGATGTCAGGCCCCGTGCTAATTACCAACAATTAACACAAAATAAGCGCATAATTACGGAAGCTTAAAAACAGGGCTTAAAAATTTTTCAAAATACAAAGGCCTGAACTTCAAATCATTCATTCAAAATATTCGATATTCAAAATATAAGTTTACTCGACTCGAGACAGCAAGTAACCACATAAATCAATTCAAAATACAGATCCCCCAAATACAATAAAACACGGGACATCCCCCGGTTCAATACATATCATAAATAAACTGGGACTCAGGGATGCGGGGATCGACCAACTGAACTTCCACTCGGTCCAGCTTGGTTACCTGAAACTCCTGCAAATGGGTAACACAGACCCAAACAACCAAAAGCAGGAAAAGAAATACGAGGTCAAGCCTCAGTACGAAGAGCTATCAAAGCAGTAAACATGCAACAAGCTATAATCAATGCTATGAATGCATGAGGGCTATCAAAAAGTCGGATAGCTAGACCAGTCTATCAACTGGCAACTCAAATCAAGCCTCTATACCACACACAGCCAATCAGCCGGTGGAAATCATCGGTCCGTGATCATCGGGGCCCGTCAACCCATCACAGCTCGGTGGTAGACACTCGAATCCGGTAGTCACCACTCCGACGATAGCGTTGGACTTTTCGGGCACGACTCAACAGTCGGCCAGTCACAACGTGGCACCCAATCAGGTAATCAAATCAATCTGTCAAAGGCTCAA
>KQ994741.1:363222-433630 GCA_001598015.1 Dorcoceras hygrometricum
GGGCCTGATGGTAAGGTAATGACCTACAAGGCACGACTGGTCGTGAAAGGTTACACTCAAAGGCAAGGTGTTGACTATGATGAAACCTTCTCGCCAGTCGCAATGTTCAAGTCGATTAGAATCTTGTTAGCCATAGCCGCATGGTACGACTATGCTGATGGTAAGGTAATGACCTACAAGGCACGACTGGTACGCGAAAGGTTACACTCAAAGGCAAGGTGTTGACTATGATGAAACCTTCTCGCCAGTCGCAATGTTCAAGTCAATTAGAATCTTGTTAGCCATAGCCGCATGGTACGACTATGAGATATGGCAAATGGATGTGAAAACTGCGTTCCTTAATGGAAACATTAAGGAAGAGATCTATATGACGTAGCCTGAGGGTTTCATATCTGTTGGAAGCGAGCATAAGGTATGCAAGCTTCAGAGATCGATCTACGGTCTCAAACAAGCATCGCGAAGTTGGAACCTAAGATTCGATGAAACAATTAAGGAATTCGGTTTCATCAAGAATCCCGAGGAGCCATGTGTATACAAGAAGGTAGTTAAAAGCGCTGTGATATTCCTCGTACTTTACGTTAACGACATTCTACTCATTGGGAATGATGTAGGAATGCTGCAGTCAACTAAAGTATGGTTGTCTAGTAGATTTTCGATGAAGGACATGGGTGAAGCATCCTATATTCTTAAAATACAGATCTATCGGGATAGATCTAAACAGATGCTCGGACTCACCCAAGCTACCTACATCGATACCATACTTAAGAGGTTCTCTGTGGAAGAGTCCAAGAGAGGACACCTACCTATGTGCCACGGGTCACTCTATCTAAGTCTATGTGTCCAAAGACTGATGAGGAGATAGAGAGTATGGGACGTGTACCATATGCATCGGCAATAGGTAGTATTATGTATGGCATGATCTCGACTAGACCGGATGTCGCGTATGCTCTGAGTGTCACGAGCCGCTACCAGGCCAACCCCGGCCAATTGCATTGGAAGGCCGTGAAGGATATTCTTAAGTACTTACGAAGGACTAAGAATATGTTCATGATCTATGGGGGTGGTGAACTGAAACTGAAAGGCTACACTGATTCTAGCTTCCAGTGTGACGTGGATGATTAGAAATCAACCTCTGGATTTGTATTCATGCTCAATGGTGGTGCTGTCTCTTGGAAGAGTTCCAAGCAAGACACCATCGCGGATTCAACCACTGAGACTGAGTACATTGCAGCATCAGCTGCTGCTAAGGAGGCCGTTTGGATAAGGAATTTCATCCAAGAGTTGGGCGTCATTCCTAATGGAGTTGGTCCAATCCCGGTGTACTGCGACAACACGGGTGCCGTTGCGCAAGCAAAGGAGCCTAGGTCTCACCAAATATCCAAACACATACTGAGGAAATACCACATAATCCGGGATATTGTGGCTAGAGGTGACATAGCAGTTGAGAGAGTCGCCTCTGCGGACAACGTTTCTGATCCACTTACGAAGCCCTTGCCTGGACCGTTGTTTGAAAAACATCGCGAAACAATGGGACTGCGTCTGATGAGTAGTTGGCTTTAGGGCAAGTGGGAGATTGTTAGAGTAGATGCCCAACTAGCCAACTTGTGGCGTGTGGGTTTATAGACTCTTGTATATGACAATCTTTATATATGATATTCGCATTCTTTTATATGGCATTCTTTACTTTCATTGTATGTATGATGATTTACAATTGCGTTGAGTAAAGACCAAGAATGCACTAAAGAGTATGTTAGATGTGATAGTGGGTATGACGGCTATCATGAAACATATCTAATAGTCGCTGTGTATTCTGAACATGTTCCTAGTTGATTGGGCCGTCAAAATGAGGATAAGGCCGCCCGAGTTCGAGACTAGTATCTGCGATGCGAAGTACCATGTTTCATTGGTAGGGAACATTGTGATGTTCTGAGCATGCAGATAGATAGTGACCTGGTGATCTATCGAACTACCCTCCTTCGGACTTTCCAAATGGTTACCATTTGTCGAGTGGATAAGTCCGAGGTCTTGGTTGTACTGATTAGTCCTCACGACTCGAAACGTCATTGAGACTCTACATGATAGGCGTCTCACTTTGACCCGTTTGCCGACTCACTTGGGGTCATAAGGCGTCGGGATTGGGTGAGACCCCGATGCATGTAGGATTCGATGTATCGTTGTCGAGGATTCACCGCTCGCAGACATGCGTGGATATCCTATGCTATCTGAGGGGATAATAGTGTATAAATCTCTGGCCAGAGTACTAGAAGTGTTTTAGGTAAATGTGTTTACCTAGTTACACTCGCGATGTCACTATTCGATCTCCAAGATGTATGCATAGCTATCGGATCTATAGCGACTCTCGATTTACCAATGATCGTTGATCTGATCGGGATATATGGATTGAAAGGACCGTACTGTACGCTAACCACGACCAACTGGTTCTTGCAGGCACTATCAGTGATACCTAGGGGATCATGGGGCGATGTTGCTAGATGCTTTTACCATGATCCGTTGGGCAGGTCCGGAATTGTGATTCCGGAGCCACAATGGTTGTGGGCCCACGGCTAGCTGTATCCCTGAACCATTGAGGGTCACACAAGTACTGGATTCGAGATTCCCGCACGGATACTCAGCTCAATGTGTTGAGCATACGAAGAGAATTTTGGGAGTGCGACTTCCTAAAAGGTCAACAGAGGTCAAATCGTGATTTGCCGATGTTGAGGGGCAAAACGGTCATTTTGCACTGGGGTTCTGAAAAATGGTTTTTCAGATCATCCGCGCCGCCGCCGCCGCTCGCCGGAAAAATGTTTCCGGCCTAGTTTTTCGAGGAGAATTCGTTGGCGATAAAATCCTTCAGCCTTCTAGTGCAGGCTGATTGGAGGGAGATCGATTCCGGTCGTGGACCTGATTGACGGATCTACCGTCACCTACCGTGAAGAGCCGGCGTTCTCGTAATTCCTGTTGGAGCCAGGCACAAGTGCCAGCAAGGTATTCCTTAAAACACCCTATGAATGTCATAGATATGGTTGTGAATTGTTCATCGTATTGATCGTCTCCCGGCACATGATTTTTTTGTTCTTCCGCTGCCTCGCCGGGGGGCACGATCCGGATCCCAACATCTTATGCTACTTCATTGGATATCCAAAGAATTTCATTGGATACTGCTTCTACTATCCCAGTGAAACAAAAGTGTTTGTTTCTAGAATGCCACCTTTTTGGAGAAGGAATTTCTAATTGATAGAAAAGGCAAGATAGTAGAACTCGAGGAAGTTCGAGAACCAACTGAAGTAACAAGTGAATCTCCCACACCTCAAGAACCAATCCCCGATATCGACACACCTAGGAGATATGAAAGGGTTCCTAGGGCTCCTGCTAGATATGGTTTCCTCCTTGAAGAGGATCAAAGTGATCCAACTATTGGATGCGATCCAAGAACATTCAAGCAGGCAATTTTCGATGCTGATTCTAATTTATGGCTTGAAGCAATACGATCTGAGATAGACTCGATGCATTCAAACCAAGTTTGGACTCTTGTAAATCCTCATGAAGGAATAGTTCTTATTGGGTGCAAATGGATATACAAAAGAAAATTTTGGCCTTATGGTAAGGTACTGACCTACAAGGTTCGACTGGTTGCAAAAGGATACACTCAAAGGCAATGTGTTGACTATGATGAAACATTTTCACCTGTCGCGATGGTCAGTAAATTAGGATTCTGCTAGCCATAGCTGCATAGTACGACTATGAGATATGGCAAATGGATGTAAAGACTACGTTTCTTAATGGAAATATTAAGGAAGAAATATATATGACGCAGCCTAAGGGTTTCACATCCGTTGGAAATGAGCATAAAGTATGCAAATTCAGATACCGATCAACGGTCTCAAGCAAGCATCGAGAAGTTGGAACCTGAGGTTCGATTAAACGATTAAAGAATTTGGTTTCATCGAGAATCCCAAGGAGCCATGTGTGTATAAGAAGGTAAGAATGCTGTGACATTACTTGTACTTTATGTTGATGACATTCTACTCATAGGAAATGATGTAGGAATGCTGCAATCAACTAAAGTATGGTTGTATGGTAGATTCTCAATGAAGGACATGGGTGAAGCATCCTATATTCTTGGAATACAGATCTATAGGGATAGATCAAAAAGGATGTTCAGTTCACCCAAGTAACCTACATCGATACCATAATTAAAGAGATTCTCTATGGAAGAATCCAAGAGAGGACACCTACCAATGTGCCACGGGGTCACTCTATCTAAGTCTATGTGTTCGAAGACTGATGAAGAGATAGAGAGCATGACACGTGTGTCATATGCCTCGACAATAGGTAGTATTATGTACGGTATGATCTCGAGCAGACTGGATGTTGCATATGCTCTTAGCGTCACGAGCCGATACCAATCCAACCCTGGCCAAATGAATTAGAAGGCTGCGAAAGATATTCTTAAATACTTACGAAGGACTAAAATATGTTCATGTTCTATGGGGGTGGTGAACTGAAATTGGAAGGCTACACTGATTCTAGCTTCCAGTGCAATGTAGATGACTCTAAGTCAACCTCTGGATTTGTATTCATGCTCAATGGTGGTGCTATCTCTTGGAAGAGTTCCAAGCAAGACACTATCACGGATTCAACCATTGAGACTGAGTACATCGCAGCATCAGCTGCTGCTTAAGAGATGGTTTGAATGAGGAATTTCATCCAATAATTGGGCATAATTCTTGAAGGAGTTGGGCCAGTCCCGGTGTAATAGGTGCCGTTGTGCAAGCAAAGGAACCTAGGTCTCACCAAAGATCCAAACACATACTGAGGAAATACCATAATCCGGGATATTGTGGCTAGAGGTGACATTCCAGTCGAAAGAGTCGCCTCTGCAGACAACATTTCTGACCCAATTACGAAGCCCTTGCCAGGACCATTGTTTGAAAAACATCGTGAAGCAATGGAACTGCGTCTCATGAGTAGTTGGCTTCACGGTAAGTGGGAGATTGTTAGAGTAGGTGTCCAACTAGCCAACTTATGGCATGTGGATTTTCTCTTGTTTACTCTATGTAAAACGATCTTTATTTATGAAATTCACATTCTTGTATGTCATTCTTTATCTTCATTATTATGATTACAAATTGTTGGATAAATACCTTGAATGCACTATAGTGTATGTTAGATGTGATAGTGGATTTGATGCGCTTTGGACGCAAGGGAAAGTTAGCCCTTCGTTACGTTGGTCCGTATGAGATTGTCGAGAGGATTGGCCCTTTGGCGTATCGTCTGCTGTTGTCGTCCGAGTTATCTTCTCTGCATGACGTCTTTCACGTTTCCATGTTGAGGAAATACGAGCCAGATCCGTCTCATGTGCTTGAAACTGACGAGGTAGAGCTAGATCAGTCGTTGAGCTATCAGGAATATCCTTTGCAGATCCTTGGCAGAAAAGAGAAACAGTTGAGGAATAAGACCATTCCTTTAGTAATGGTGCAGTGGAGCAAACATGGTAGGGAAGAAGCTACTTGGGAGCTGGAAGAGAAGATGCAGCGCGAGTGGCCGCATCTATTTGAGTATCTGTTAGGCTATCTTTTCCAGTAGCTAGTAGTTTTTGCTGTATTCCTTCCTTAGTTGTTGTGACCTGTTTGCTCAGTTATCTTGAACTCTTGGCCTAGTGTTGGGCGAGTTCTGGTGTTAGTTTTTGTTTCTATTTTAGCCTCTGCTGTTGTTTGTTGATTCAGAATTGTTGTTGTGATTTCGAGGACGAAATCCTTTTTAGTGGGGGAGAAATGTGAGACCTGATTTTGCAATTTCGATTGTATCGTTGGAATGAATCGATATATATATAGAGGTTTTTGAAACGCCGTCGTTTGAGATGTTGCGACTGGTGTTTCGTATATTGCGACTGGTTGTGCACTGTAGCTGCGACTGGTATTATGCGAGGAGTTGTTGCGTCTGGATAAGCAGTCGAGAGCTATGGTCAACGTGGGTCAACTTTCCTGTAGCTCGAAGAGGATGCGTCGTCGTTTTGTTGTTGCGACTGGGAGTCCAGCTGCGAGTGAGTTTTGCCGCTATTGCTTGCTGCTGGTATTTCGCGAGAGCTAGCGACTGGATGACGTCAGTGGAGCGACGTCGTTTGAATTAGTTGCAACGCTGCGTTTTGAGGTTGCGACTGGATCCAGCCGAGAGTAGCGTTACATTGTTTTGTTCTTGCGACTGGATACCCAGCTGCTGGTATAGTATGCGACGTCGTTTGAGTAAGTTGGTGCGACGCCGTTTTTGAGAACCAGCTGTTAGTTATTTTTAGCGATTGTTGGTGAGATCAGCTGTTGGTTCTTGCGTCTGCTGGTTTGGGAAATTGTTTGCGTCGACTGGTTTTGTCGGTGGACAATTACTTGAAGTGATTCCAGTCGTTGCTAATGCTATATATAGGAAGACTTGGTCTTCAAATTGTGATATCATTTCCCATACTTAGAATATTTTCCAGCCTTTCTTTCCTTATCTTTTGAACCCTAGAACACTGTTCAGCCGTGAGCTTTTCCGGCGATTTCCCGTCGTTCCGGTGGTTGTTTTGGCTCGTGCGAGGTAGCGTTGGACTCCTCTTGAGAAGCTCTTCCAATTCATACCAGTTTTAGAAGCTGTAATTGGCTAGTCGAGGAACGCGAAGTTGCTGCCGTTCGAGTGTTGCGTCGATTTGGTAGAACTACGTTCTGGTTTTCGGTGAGACCTTGTTCCTAGCCATAGTTTTTAAGTTTTCTATGAAATTGTTGAGGTATATTGGGCAGCTGGTTGAGTGAGACTCCCAGCCGTGAGCTTGTTTAGCAACCTGTTAGATTTACGTTGTGAATGCCGTGTGTTTAACAGGCTTTTACCAGAGTCTTCGGGATCTCTCGCAGGGTTAGTTGTTGCTCAGTATAAGGTACGGATTTGAGCTTTTATTACAGCGAGATTATGGCTTGGATGAATTGTAGTCGCTGGTATGTGGATTTGCCGTGCCTGCTGGTTGTGTTCTGTTGAGAATTGTGTATGCTATTGTGTATTTGCTGCGTTGCATATGTTTATATGCTTGCATTCTCGCATGTTGCATACATGCACGGTATTCCTTTCCAGTTTTGGTAGTTCTTGTACCTTGTTGCATTGTTGTTGTTTTCTTACCAGGATGTGAGGGCGAGCGGCAATACCGCACTCTCATCTCCCTGCTGGGATCGTAGCCACCATGCGCCGAGTGGTTAACTACCACAGTTCATGGGCGAGGCAACAGCGGGTTGAGTTGTTTGATGCATCCGGTAAGTGGGTGTAGTATCATGGCGAGTGGCTCACTACCACACTGTGAACACCCCCCGTGGCCACTGTATGTCGTCGATGATTCTTGGAGCTATGTTTGAGTTCCTTAGCTCCCTTGTGGGTCGAGCTTTCCATTGTTCTTCGGCGTCTCATGCATAGCACCTGCATTTTATTCCTGGCTGTTACTTCTGTTGTATTATTGCTCTCCGTACTGGGGTTTGACCCCATGTCCCTCCGGGGCTTAGTTTGTTTCTTTGTTGCGTTGTTTTCAGGAAACCCAGGTTCTACAGCTGGTCGTGGTTTCAACCCAGCTGGTAGTTCCCCAGGAGATGGCTAGTGTGTCCCATTAGCATATAGCATATATATATATGTATCAGTTAGCCAGGGGGATGCCCTGCGCTTTGTTGTTGTACCCGTAGGGGAATATGATACATGTTTGGATTATGTATGCTTTGTTGTTGATTGTTTTATGATTTGGGAAACTTATTTTTAGTATCGTTGTATTTTAAATTATATGTTTAAAACCGTCGGGCCTAAAAGCGAAAATTTTACCCACTTTTTGATAGCTTCCGCATGTGTTTATCTGTTGTGAGAACGAGGCCTGACAATAATAGTGTGATAAATCTCTGGCCAGAGTACTAGACGTGCTTTAAGTAAATGGGTTTACCTATTAGCACATGCAATGTCGCTATTTGATCTCCAAGATGTATGCATGGCTATCGAATCTCTAGCGACTCTTGATTACCAATGGTCGTTGATTCGGTTGGGATATTTGAGATGAAAGGACCGTACTGTATGCTAACCATGACCACTGGTTCTTGCTGGCACAATCAGTGATACCTAGGGGATCATGGGATGATGTTGCTAGACACTTTATCATGATCTGATGGGTAAGTCTGAAACTGTGTTTTCGGAGTCACAAAAAGTTGTGAGCCCATGACTAGCTGTATCCCTGAACCATTGAGGGTAACACAAGTACTGGTTTCCCAATTCTCGTACGGATATGGAACTCAAAGTGTGAAAACCCGAAAATTCAGCTCCAGGAAATAGAGCCAAAAAAAAAAATCAGCTGCTGGTCGAAAACCAGCTGCTGGAAAATCAGCTGGTGGTCAAAAACCAGCTGCTGGTCGAAAACCAGCTGGTGGCTGAAAATCAGCTGTTGGTCCAGAAAATCAGCTTTTGGGTCGGTCAACTCAGCTCTTGGTTGGTCAAACCAGCTCCTGCACCGTCACCCAGCTCCTGCACAATCAACCAGCTCCTGCACAGTCAACCAGCTCCTGCGCAGTCAACCCAGCAGACAACTCAGTAGTCAACTCAGCAGACAACTCAACAGTCCACTCAGCAGCCAACTCAACAGTCAACTCAACAGTCAACTCAGCAGTCAACTCAGCGGTCAACTCAGCTTTGACCAACGAAAATTCAGCTTTTGGCGACGAAAATCTAGATTTGGCTCACGAATTTCAGCAGTTGCTACACGCCTATAGGTCAGATTTTACAGTTATAACTGTCGATTTATGAGGATTAAAATCCAATTAAATCACCTAATTCAATACCTAATTATGACCATAAAGAATGGTGATTAATTGTCATAAAGAGGTGACCCTTCAAATTCTCCAACCTCTCCTATATATAACACACTTCAAAGGTGAAGAAAGGCACTCTACAAACATCAAGAATCCTGTCAAAAATCGTGCAAGAGGCTGCACCCTTTCAGAAACAATCTAAAGGCCTACTGTCCGGAACCTATTGCCACTGCTCCGTTTTTTAGAATCCGATCTCCACCGTTCAGAATCTTCTCCTCCATGTTTGGAATACTAGGTAAGAATTTCATTCTGATCCAACGGTTAAATTTCCGTGAATCAAATTTGCAAGAATGCTGCGTAGATTACATGTGAGGAAACTGCAGCTTCTGTTTATCTTCCTAAACTGATTTCAAACGGCCTCTATTTCTGATCGCCACCATTCAGATGTTACTTAGTTATGTTTTGAATATGGTGTCCAAATTTCATTCCAATCCAACGGCTAGATGTTTGTTAAACACCTTTTCCATAATTCTGTACAGATTCCATACGAGAAATCTGCAGCTCTTGTCCATCACTTAGAAACGGCTTCAAATTTTCTCTAAAAACGATCTTGAAATACCTTTTCAATTCTATTGTATCGATCATTTGCGATAAAACTATAGCTTCAATTCACCGACCCGATATGGATTCAAATGGCTTACAAATCCAATCTTTTCCGTTCACAATTTCTTTTTCTCCTTTTGTGAACAAGCCCACCAACCTTGAGCTTAATCCGAGAGTTTCGTATACCGAAGACGCTTATGAAATATCGGTGATTTTCATAAGTATGCAACGTCTGAAGATCTCTATATTCATGATCCACTTCAAGTAGCAACCAGATACGGAATCAAGCATTGCCACCATATTTCTCATGTTTTGAGAAGTAATCAAGTAAGTGGGTTTTTGCTATTATATTCGTTTGATATATTATATATATATTATCCATGTAAGAATTCAGTTTTGAACCTACTGTTCGAGCACTTTTCTGTTCAGATCTTTGTTTCATTTCAAGCTCTGTTTTGCGCTGATATTTATGTCGTAATATGGGTCTACGAAATATTCCGCACTCTAGGTTACTTGGTGTAACCACATGGCCTCGACCCCTTAGAGGAATAAAATTAGGGACTGATCAGTAAACCATAGACACGAAGTAATTATCAGTGCTTTTCTGCTACTCGTTCTGTTAAGTTCTGACATGCTCTGTTATGCTCTGTTAAGCTCTGTTACGCTCTGTTAAGCTCTGTTATACTCTGTGCTGAGATCTGTTATCTCAGTTGCTCTGTTAAGCTCTGTTACGCTCTGTTAAGCTCTGTTATACTCTGTGCTGAGATCTGTTATCTCAGTATATATATATTAATATTTGTTACGCTCGAATGGTATCCCCCACTTGCTGAGTGTTTCCCCAAACACTCACCCCTTACTTCTCCACCCAGATAAGAATGAAGAACATGTTGAAGAAGAGGAACAAGATCTGTTTTGGGGCTGGTGAAGACTCTGCTTTTCTTTGTTAATGTAATTTTCGCTTCCGCACTCAGTTATTCAATTTCTCCGATTTTCAGTTGTAAAGACGATCATTTTGATTATGTAATAGACTGGTTTTGAGCTGCACTATGAGGCTTGATGTTTTGTAATGAATAATTATTAAACATCTTCGGTGTTCACGTCCAGGCCCGGTCTCGGGGCGTGACATTTTAGTTGTATCAGAGCTAACCAGGTTCATAATCCTGATGGAAAGTTCTAGCAGAAAGAGTTCCGATTTCATCCGAAGGAATAATTTTAGAGAAAGATCATCCTCATTCAGAAAGTTAAAACTTTTTTCCTGAAGTGATTATTTTTTTCTACAAAAATCACAACTTTATTCAAATATTGATATCTCTTTATGAAATTTCAATTTGATCCGAAAATTTCAAATTCTTCCAAAACTCTCCTATTTATTCGCAAAGTTCATTTCATTCGATTTTTTTTAGGATCTTTTGCTTCCGGAAAATTTTCATTTATTCGGAGATCTTCCATTGCATCCTATTGAATTCATGAGATTCTTCATCGATCAATCTACTTCTTCAAATCTTCTCGTATTCAAATAAGTCCGTTGGACAACATCTTCTGCTCAACATCTGAATTACTTTTGTTTTACTTCTGTTCTTCGCATCGACGTCTGATTTTACCTTCTCTTCGCATATGAATCCAGATTTGTCAGGCCCCGTGCTAATTACTAACAATTAACACATAATAAGCGCAAAAACACGGAAGCTTAAAATCAGGGCTTAAAAATTTTTCGAAATACAATGGGCCTGAACTTCAAATCATACATTCAAAATATTCAATACTCAAATACTAGTTAACTCAAAACTCATACAACAAGTAACCATATAAATCAATTCAAAAGACAGATCCCCGCAGTCGCAATGCGCTAAACAAAAGCTGGTAGAATCCTCAAAACTGGTACCAGACGCAATACTCGAAACGCAGCATTTCAACTTAACCATACGACGTCGCGTTGCTCCCTCGACTGGTTGCTCAATTCCACAGCTGGTCATCCAGTCGCAACACAATTCCTCCCGCGACTGGTTCTTCAATTCTTCGACTGGTCATTCTCTCACGAGCACAACGACTGCCAGACGCAACACAAGCGCAACAACTGATTTTCCATTTCCACCAGCTGCAAGCTACAGTAACCATCAAATTCCAAATCCTACCAGTCGTTGGCTACAGCACGGTTGATTCAATATTTGGAGGAATTCGACAACTCTAACTTCAAAATTCACGTGGCTAAACCCAAACAATAAAATTAACCACTAATCTAAATCTGAATCCTCACATTCTCCCCACCTTAAGGGATTTCGTCCTCGAAATCAAAGGTAAGCTCAGGGAAGAAAACAATCAATCATGCAAATCAACACCAGCAGCTACTCAAATTCGAAGCGAAAACCAGAAGTTTACCTGGAAATGTTGCACGATCAATGCTCAAACAGATGAGGCCAATCCTGCCGCATCTTTTCCTCAACTTCTCAGGTTGCTTCTTCTCGGCCATGCTTGCTCCATTGGACCATCACCAACGGAATTATCTTGTTCCTCAGCTGTTTCTCCTTCCTGTCCAAGATCTGCACTGGATATTCGACATAACTCAAGGCAGAATCCAGCTCAACTTCGTCAGTTCTCAAAACATGGGACGGATCCGGCTCATACTTTCTCAACATTGACACATGAAACACGTCATGCATCGCGGCTAACTCCTCGAGCAGCCTCAGTCTATAAGCCAATTGTCCAATCCTCTCGATAATCTCAAAGGGACCAACGAATCTGGGAGCCAATTTGCCTCTAAATCTGAATCTCATCACGCTCTTAAAAGGAGAAATCTTGAGAAACACACGATCGCCAACCTCAAACTCTAACGGCCGACGTCTACGGTTCGCATAACTCGAGAAACGGTCTTGGGCAGCCTTCATTCTACTCCGAATCAAGTCAATTTGATCCTTCATGTGCTGAATCCACCAGTAGTGAGACTTCAAGGCATGGTACATCTTTCGCTCGCCTGGATGCACACTGTACCGACTACAATGTGCTTCATTCATGAGGGTCTCCTTCAGATCAATCAGGTTCGGAACTACTAATCTCCCTCTGAATCTCAAACATCCATCCGAGGCAACAGAGAAATCATCAGACTGTCCCGACTGCGCCTTAATCTTCAGTTCATGGATATAGGGGTCGGTATTCTGTGCCTTCCTGATGTTCATCACAATCTGCGGTTCCACCTGGAGAGAAGAAACAAGGAAATACTGATCACCCGGCTGGAATCGCCAACCAGAAGTACTCAACTCCTCATGAACTTTCGAAATACTCAAGGATGCTAACATATCAGGCTGGGTCTTTCTGCTCAAAGCGTCGGCTACTAAGTTCACACGCCCAGGCTGATATTGAATCTCACAATTGAAGTCCTTAAGCAATTTCATCCAGCGTCGCTGCCTCATGTTCAAATCCGACTGCGTGAAGATATATTTCAGGCTCTTGTGGTCGGTGTACACCACAAATTCTTCACCATAGAGATAATGCCGTCAAATCTTCAAGGCAAACACTATCGCAGCCAACTCCAAATCACGAACCGGGTACCTCGTCTCGTGAGGCTTCAGCTGTCGAGACGCATACGCAATCACGTACCCGTTCTGCATCAGAACACACCCTAAACCACTCAGAGAAGCATCGGAGCACACAACAAATCCTCCGGAGCCAGACGGTAGGGCCAAGACAGGAGCAGTAGTCAACTTCTCCTTCAGAGTCTGAAAACTGTACTCGCACTCATCAGTCCATACAAATCTCTTATCTTTCTGAGTCAACTGCGTCATAGGCCTGGCTATCGAAGAAAACTTCTCAATGAAACGCCTATAGTAGCCGGCCAACCCCAAGAAACTACGGATCTCTGAAACGTTCCGAGGTCTCTCCCAGTTAAGCACTGCTTCGACCTTGCTCGGATCTACCGAAATTCCTTGTGCCGAAATCACATGACCCAAAAAGATAATCCTATCGAGCCAAAACTCGCACTTGCTGAATTTGGCATAGAGCTGCGAGTCTCTCAATCTCTGCAATACAAGTCTCAAATGCTCCTTGTGCTCTCTCTTTCTCCTCGAGTACACCAAGATGTCATCTATGAAGACGATTACGAACCGATCGATATACTCGCTAAAGATGCGATTCATCAAATCCATAAAGACAGCAGGGGCATTCGTCAATCCAAAAGGCATGACAAGAAACTCAAAATGCCCATATCGAGTCCGGAAGGCTGTCTTTGCCACATCAGCGTCTCTAATTCGCAACTGGTGATAACCAGAGCATAAGTCAATCTTCGAGTAAACAACCGATCCCTGCAGCTGATCGAACAAGTCATCAATCCTCGGCAGAGGATACTTGTTCTTCACCGTGGCCTTATTCAACTGTCTAAAGTCCACGCACATCCTCATAGTGCCATCTTTCCTTTTCACAAAGAGAATCGGAGCTCCCAAAGGCGACATACTCGGTCTGATGAAGCCTTTCTCTAAGAGATCAGTCAACTCAACTCTAATCGCTGCTCCTGGGAACTATCAAGTGCATAGATCATGAATCCTGCATTACCTAGCGATAGCAGGCTAAACATCTCCATAGTGGACACTAGGGGAATCTTCGACCTCGAATCCGTGCCGTAGAAATCCCACCTTTCACCCGTATCAGGGCGAAATCTCACCACCCCATGGAAGCAATCAACGGTAGCCTTATAACTAGATAATACGTCCATTCCCAAAATACAATCGAAATCTCTAATCCCCAACACAATCAAATTGGTCACCAACACATGTTCATCAAACCTAATCAGGCAATCTACTACTACCTCTCGGGATCCATCAGACTCTCCTCAATATCCACTGCATTGTTCACAGCTTCCATGAAAGTCGCCGGGGACCCAGACAACACCATCCGATAAAGGTCAGGTCTCAAGCCCTTCAAGAAATTGTTCCTCTTCGTTCGCTCTTGGTTCGCCACAGCTGGCATGTACACTAGAAGCGCAGAAAACCGCCTCGCATACTCGGCAACACGCATATCACCCTACTTCAGGTTATCAAACTCGCGCTCTCGGCTGGTGAAATAGGACTCTGGAGTGTATTCCCGTCGAAAAGCCTCACAGAAAACATCCCAAGTGAGCACCGTCCCACTATCTCGAAGCATCCTAGAAGTACTCCTCCACTCTCGCAGATGCAGCACTGCCAACTTCAGTCTCTTTTCCGGAGCGTACTCCAAGGTATCAAATAAGTCCTCCATCTGAACAAGCCACGCCTCAGCCCTAGCACCACCCTCAGTACCGGCCAACGTCGGTGGGTTCGTTCGCTGAAATCGGGCTAAGACCAAATCCATTCCACCTATCTGCCTAGTGACGTCCTCAACCTGATCGTCATCACTACCTGCTCTAGACTCCTCTACGGAACGTCTAGTCCTCCTACCTCCTTCTCGTCTCGACGGCATCTAATCAAGCCTAGAGGTAAGATCTCACAGCGGATAGAATAACAAGACAGGTAATAGATCACATAAGTCACAGAGGCAATCAAAATCAAATCAAAACTCTGTGCCTAGACTCGAGTGTGATCAAAAGAAATCGAGCTTATCCCAGTTTAAGCTCTGATACCAAAAATGTCAGGCCCCGTGCTAATTACCAACAATTAACACATAATAAGCGCATAATTACGGAAGCTTAAAATCAGGGCTTAAAAATTTTTCGAAATACAAAGGCCTGAACTTCAAATCATTCATTCAAAATATTCGATATTCAAAATAGAAGTTTACTCAACTCGATACAGCAAGTAACCACATAAATCAATTCAAAATACAGATCCCCCAAATACAATAAAACACGGGGCATCCCCCGGTTCAATACATATCATAAGTAAACTGGGACTCAGGGATGCGGGGATCGACCAACTGAACTTCCACTCGGTCCAGCTTGGTTACCTGAAACTCCTGCAAATGGGTAACACAGACCCAAACAACAAAAGCAGGAAAAGAAAATACGAGGTCAAGCCTCAGTACGAAGAGCTATCAAAGCAGTAAACATGCAACAAGCTATAATCAAAGCTATGAATGCATGAGGGCTATCAAAAAGTCGGATAGCTAGACCAGTCTATCAACGGGCAACTCAAATCAAGCCTCTATACCTCGCAACAACCCAGTCGCAACTATCCAGTCGCAACAGTCCAGACGCAACAATCCAGTCGCAACTATCCAGTCGCAACTATCCAGTCGCAAGGCGCTAAAACAAAAGCTGGTAGACTCCTCACAACTGGTACCAGACGCAATCCTCGAAACGCAGCGTTTCAACTAAACCAGACGACGTCGCGTTGCTCCCTCGACTGGTTCCACAATTCCACAGCTGGTCATCCAGTCGCAACACAATTCCTCCCGCGACTGGTTCTTCAATTCTTCGACTGGTCATTCTCTCACGAGCGCAACGACTGCCAGACGCAACACAAGCGCAACAACTGATTTTCCATTTCCACCAGCTGCAAGCTACAGTAACCATCAAATTCCAAATCCTACCAGACGTTGGCTACAGCACGGTTGATTCAATATTTGGAGGAATTCGACAACTCTAACTTCAAAATTCACGTGGCTAAACCCAAACAATAAAATTAACCACTAATCTAAATCTGAATCCTCACAAGATTCCTCTTATCTTCACTCCAATCAGACTTCTCCTGTTTATCAGATTTCTACTGTACAACTCCCCTTCTTCTCTTCTCTGTACGCTATACTCTGATTAGATTTCTCCTTAACTCTCTGATTCAACTTGCTTATCTTCACCTTCTGTTGACATCTGATTGCATATAAACTTCAATCGGATTCTTGATGCACTATAGTTCTTCTCTGATTTGCTCTCACATTCAGACTTCTTCTGAAGGCTTCTTTACTTTACTACTGACAGACTTCTTCAGACTTCTCTTCAATCTTCTCATCGCATCTCTCGATCAGATTTCTCCAGACTTCACTTTTTGAAATCCAGATTTCTACCAGACTTCACGTTCAGACTTCCCTATTCAGACTTCTTCTGTCTTCTTCAAACTTCACGTCTCTTTATTGTCATTCAGATAAAGTTTTAGTTCACCAGCTAGATTTCTTTGATTTGTTTGAGTTAGTTTTCCAGAAGAAACCCCTTACCAGGTTGATTTTTCATTCATTGGCTAGATCATAATCTTTTTTTTTCTTCGGGTCAACAAATCCTTACAGCTTACGTCCATGATATAATCTAGAAATCCCCGATTGTCATTTCGTCATCAATTATTTCATGAGAACTTCCAGTATCTATGCTACAACTACCATTCATATGAAGTAGATAACATTTGACAATCAAACTCACGTGATTCGTCGTCGTACCGATACCATCAAAGAAGAGCTGGAGATCACAGTTAACCGCATCAACGGAGAGATAATATGATAACCAAAGTTTCGAGGACGAAACTTCTTTTAAGGAGGGAGGGATGTGAAAACCCGAAAATTCAGCTCCAGGAAATAGAGCCAAAAAAATAAAAAAACTAAAAAATCAGCTGCTGGTCGAAAACCAGCTGCTGGAAAATCAGCTGCTGGTCGAAAACCAGCTGGTGGCTGAAAATCAGCTGTTGGTCCGAAAAATCAGCTTTTGGGTCGGTCAACTTAGCTCTTGGTTGGTCAAACCAGCTCCTGCACAGTCACCCAGCTCCTGCACAATCAACCAGCTCCTGCAAAGTCGCTCAGCTCCTGCACAGTCAACCAACTCCTGCGCAGTCAACCCAGCAGACAACTCAGCAGACAACTCAACAGTCCTCTCAGCAGCCAACTCAGCAGTCAACTCAACAGTCAACTCAGCAGTCAACTCAGCGGTCAACTCAGCTTTGACCAACGAAAATTCAGCTTTTGGCGACGAAAATCTAGATTTGGCTCACGAATTCCAGCAGTTGCTACACGCCTATAGGTCAGATTTTACAGTTATAACTGTCGATTTATGAGGATTAAAATCCAATTAAATCACCTAATTCAATACCTAATTATGACCATAAAGAATGGTGATTAATTGTCATAAAGAGGTGACCCTTCAAATTCTCCAATCTCTCCTATATATAATTAAAATCCAATTAAATCACCTAATTCAATACCTAATTATGACCATAAAGAATGGTGATTAATTGTCATAAAGAGGTGACCCTTCAAATTCTCCAATCTCTCCTATATATAACACACTTCAAAGGTGAAGAAAGGCACTCTACAAACATCAAGAATCCTGTCAAAAATCGTGCAAGAGGCTGCACCCTTTCAGAAACAAGAGTTTGAAGTTTTGAGCATTCCAGCAACAATCTAAAGGCCTACTGTCCGGAACCTATTGCCACTGCTCCATTTCTTAGAATCCGATCTCCACCTTCCGGAATCTTCTTCTCCATGTTTTGAATACTAGGTAAGAATTTCATTCTGATCCAACGGTTAAATTTCCGTGAATCAAATTCTCAAGAATGCTGCGCAGATTACATGTGAGGAAACTGCAGCTTCTGTTTATCTTCCTAAACTGATTTTAAACGGCCTCTATTTCTGATCTCCACCGTTCAGATGTTACTTAGTTATGTTATGAATATGGTGTCCAAATTTAATTCCAATCCAACGGCTAGATGTTTGTTAAACCCCTTTTCCATAATTCTGTACAGATTCCATACGAGAAATCTGCAGCTCTTGTCATCACTTAGAAACGGCTTCAAATTTTCTCTAAAAACGATCTTGACCGTTCAAAAGTTATTTCATCATGTTTCACATATGCTGTTCAAATTTTATTTTGATCCAAAGGTTAGATTTTATCGAAATACCTTTTCAATTCTATTGTATCGACCATTTGCGATAAAACTATAGCTTCAATTCACCGACCCGATATGGATTCAAATGGCTTACAAATCCAATCTTTTCCGTTCACAATTTCTTTTTATCCTTTTGTGAACAAGCCCACCAACCTTGAGCTTAATCCGAGAGTTTCGTATACCGAAGACGCTTATGAAATATCGGTGATTTTCATAAGTATGCAATGTCTGAAGATCTCTATATCTCATGTTTTGAGCAGTAATCAAGTAAGTGGGTTTTTGCTATTATATTCGTTTGATATATTATATATATATTATCCATGTAAGAATTCAGTTTTGAACCTACTGTTCGAGCACTTTTCTGTTCATATCTCTGTTTCATTTCAAGCTCTGTTTTGCGCTGATATTTATGTCGTAATATGGGTCTACGAAATATTTCGCACTCTAGGTTACTTGGTATAACCACATGGCCTCGACCCCTTAGAGGAATAAAATTAGGGACTGATCAGTAAACCATAGACACGAAGTAATTATCAGTGCTTTTCTGCTACTCGTTCTGTTAAGTTCTGACATGCTCTGTTATGCTCTGTTAAGCTCTGTTACGCTCTGTTAAGCTCTGTTATACTCTGTGCTGAGATCTGTTATCTCAGTATATATATATTAATATTTGTTACGCTCGAATGGTATCCCCCACTTGCTGAGTGTTTCCCCAAACACTCACCCCTTACTTCTCCACCCAGATAAGAATGAAGAACATGTTGAAGAAGAGGAACAAGATCTGTTTTGGGGCTGGTGGGGACTCTGCTTTTTTTTGTTAATGTAATTTTCGCTTCCGCACTCTGTAATTCAGTTTCTCCGATTTTCAGTTGTAAAGACGATCATTTTGATTATGTAATAGACTGGTTTTGAGCTGCACTATGAGGCTTGATGTTTTGTAATGAATAATTATTAAACATCGCCGGTGTTCACGTCTAGGCCCGATCTCGGGGCGTGACACAAAGTGTTGAGTATAGTAGGAGGAAGTCTGGGAGTATGACTTCCAAAATAAGTTAAGGGAGTAGGACTTTCATATTTAGATAATGGGAGTAAACCTGCCACAAATAGATTTAGTGGTCCGAAAATTTGATTTTGCATCATAATGATCAGTTTGTGAAATGATCACATTGTGATATCTGACCATCGATCGAGATTATGATGAGACCACAATCGAGGGAGTCGAAATGAATGTTCCCTGTTTGACTTGAACCGAATGTTACCAGTTTGACTTGAACTGAATATTCACAGTTTGAGTTGAATCGAACGTTTATAGTTTGAGTTGAACCGAATGTTCCCAGTTTGAGTTGAACTGAATGTCATCTGTTTTGTTCAACTCAAACTCTATCCCTTCACCTATAAATATGGCAATGAGGAGACACTTTTAAAGAGAGAAAGAAAAACCCACTTGATTATTGAATCATAGCTCTCCTCTCCTCACCCATCGACTCTCAGCCTCCTCCCGCCGCCGTCGCTGCTGCCGCGTGCTGTCGGACCCCGTTCCGGCCGTCTTAGTGAGGAGAGTCCGTTCGTGACAATTCCTTGTGCTTTCTAGTGCAAGACAACGAAGGAATTTGGAAACCGATCGTGGACCGGATTAGGCGAACAATCGGAGATTCAACCGTTGAAGTGCTATTGTTGCGTAAAACCGGAATAGTCGGAGCCGGGCACGAAGTCGCCAAAGGTAAATATTTCTAAACATCCTATGCATGTTTAGCTTTTGTTTTATTCGCGTATGAGCGTTCCCGGGCATAAAATTTTAAAACTTCGCTGCAGCCCGTGATCGTGATCGTGATCCGGATCTGTCACATGCTCCAACAGTCAAGCATACCTCTATTAGGTTGTGGTGGAACTTATAGCAAACCACAATCTAGAGCAGGAACGGATGGATATAACAACCATTCCTACATGGTAACCTCGATGAAACCATCTTTATGAGACAATCAGAAGGTTTTGAAGCACCATAAAAGAATCAAAAGTCTTTTCTGCTGAAGAAATCCCTATATGGCCTTAAGCAATCACCTCGACTGTGGTACACGCGGTTGGACAATTTCATTATGGACAAATCCTTCGAAGGAAGTGACTTTGACAATTGTGTGTACATCAAAAGTACCACTGGAGGATGCAACATATATCTGTTATTGTATGTCGATGACATGACAATGGCATGTGAATGCATGTCTGAAATTGTGAAGCCCATGAAAATCTTTATAAATATGACATGTTGGGTTATTTTTTTGACACAAAATCTTGAAAATTTTTCAAAAGCAAAAACCTAGCCCTAGCCTTCCCACTCTCATGCCGCCACCCCACTCCCATGTTGCCACTATCACCCACTGCCGGCCACCTTCCCCCTTCGCGTACCGTTGTTATCGGTTCGTCGTGGAGAATCATTTCGTGACAATTTGCTACGATTTCTAGTGCAAGGTAGCAAAGGATTTGGGTTACCAGTCGTGGACAGCATTAGGCGATCAGACGAGTTCAACCATTGAATGACAGGACTGGTCGGAGCCGGGCGCGAAGTCGCCAAAGGTAACAATTCAAACACCCTATGAGTCATTGTTCATGTTTTCTATTACGTATGAGCGTCCCCGAGTACTGTGACCGGTTCGTGGCGCAAACAAAAATTTAAAAATTCCGCTCAGTGTTAGGGGGCGATCCGGATCTGTTGTACACCAAGAATCACAACCTCACAATCGGTATAATATTTTACAACTACTATGCTGATACTACAAGATGCTCTATGTCTTTGTGTGAAGACCAATCAGTCATATAATATTTTGAAGCACAACTCTCTTGTATATGTGTAGTGATTTTGTGTATTAGGATAATCATTTACAGCATATTTCTCTCATATGTATTCTCATACACAAGGGATCACTCTTGGTAAGCTGTTTAGACTCCCTTCTTGAGAAGAACTTTATGTTCTTTATTTTCGTCTTTCCCGCACTTCTCTCTGTTCTTCTCACAGTGTGCTATTTTGACCATCTTCACGTTCTCCTTAGATAAGTGATCTTGAAATGTTCAAATGTAGGAGACAACGGTCATATGCCGACATTTTAAGCTCAATGTTGAGCATATCTTGGAACAAATGCTTCTTCGAATAGTCTTGTCAGCTTAAATGCCTTTTGTATTGTTCTTCTTAAAATATGTATCCTATTCTTCTTTGAGCATTTTTTTGTGCGGTGAACTTTTCTATTGGGTGATGTCTTCTTGAAGCTGAGAATTCTTCTTTTGCTGTGAAAGCACTCTTTTATCCAGGTGATCTTCTTCAGCGTCTTTTATCCAATGAATGTCTTTAAGTGCAAAAAGTTATTCATCCACATGGAAATTTCCGAGCGTATAAAATCTTCTTCTATCCGTATGAATCTTCTTCATTATCCGGTGAAAATTCATTAAGTGTGTGAATTTCTTTATCCGATAGACTTCTTTTTATCTGAAAACTCTATTTTCTCCAAATAATCTATTTTATCCGGAAAACTTCTGTTTATAGGGAAAGAATTATTTTGTTTAGAAACTTCATTTTCTACGGATATTCTATTTTATCCATAAGTCTCTTTTGTCGGATTGAGCTTCTTTAAACCATGAATTTCTTTTCTTCGGTTGACCAACTTTGTCGTTAGCTTTCAGTGAAAACTTTCGTACTTGTTCAACTTCCATTCGGTGGAACTTTTTCATCCTTTTGGCACCTTGGAAAGAAATTTATTTTATGTTCGCACAAGCTAAAATGACATGGTTACATAAGTTCATCCATCATGTATAGGCTTTAAGGAGACTATGGCATAACTATCAAGATGAAGTTGAGACCTAAAAGATCAAATGGAACAACACATAAACAAAATAAATTCCTTACTAATTCCAAGATACTCTTTTAGTTCAATTTTCTTTTTGAATTAGAACTATATTGAAACTGAATTAAATTATTTTAGGGGTACATCATTCAAGGGGGAAGTTCATTATAATTAAATTTTCTAACTGTTGTGCACTAAAATTAGTTCTAATAATAAAAGAAAAGTTTTGATCTCTAATGTAAATGAAATGAAGCCATTTTCCTCAAAATTTATGATCTTCAACGCATAATACTTTGAGCAACTCAGAAAGATGAATTGATGTAAACATCATTCAACAAAGTAAACCCAACAGAAACAAAAATGCAACCGGGAATTTCACAAGTGCAATAAACATACTAGCAGAAAAAGGCAAGCAACTAATTCCTGTGGTAACAAATCTACCTTCTCATTTTCATAATTAATTGCTGTCATGGAAAGCATTTAACAGTCCCAACTAGAGCAAGTGATTCTGTGAGTGCCTCGAGAAGATACTCTGGGTAAGCTTCAATGTCGACGTAACCATGTTCCATTTGCAGAGAACTCAGAACCTTGCCAACTATCTACGGAATGAGGTACGTCGTTTTTAGCACCTTATAGTAAAATAAAAAAAAACCCATCAAATAACAAAATACCTCCCAGTTTACCTTTCGAGCATAGCTGCCAAAAGCTACACCACCGATCAAGGCATCCGAAGAATACGATGAGTTAAATGGCGTGGCCTCATCATTTAGTTTCTCTGCACGTGAAATAAATTCGTCTGGAAAATTTTAATTGTAGCAGTTTTGTTTTCCATGACTATTTTTAAAGGCAATATTAAGTACCAGGCAGGCTGGTGGTTTTAAACAATCCCTCCTTTTTAAGCCCATCTACTGTGTAGGCATTGTTACCACCGGCTAATTGAAGGAAACCTGTTATCTAAGAAGAACTACAATATAATTTACGCTGATTGAAAATAAAATATATTGAAAAGGTGCATCAAGGTTGTAACCTTTAGGCCTATCTCTTGCTGCAGATATATGTAAAGCAAATGTAATTGCTTGCCTTGTTGCTCCTCGTCCAATATCTCCACTCATGGGGCGACCATCCAACTTCAAATAGAATACCATGATACAGTTCATTGAACATTTTGCACATTGCATTGATGCAAATTGATGCATGTAAGAAATTTACACGAGTTATACCTGCCATAAATTGTGGCAGCGTAGGTTTGCGTTCATTGTTGCATAAATAGAATGCATCACAGGTATCGTTAACTCATTCGTATCAGGTAAGCTAACCTGCATTTATCACAAGTGTTTTCATACATATAATACATAGAATACACCAATTTCACTTGTTATTATCACAACCACGACCTCAAAATTGAGTCACATTAACTTGCATAGTATACTTACTGCCACAAGCCTCAGCTTCTCAATTGAATCACCCAAACTGTTCCAAAGTTCTTGGAATGACTCTACCTTTCTATAATCGACCAGTACAATAGGAGTGGAGTAATATTACTTAGTCGGTATGAAATTCAGTAATAACGTTCAACAAATATTCAAATATAGCAAGTTCACATGCACGAGTACGGCATAAAAAATGGCAGGTTACTGAAGGCAACCTTCCGTTTGTGTGAATTTCTATGGCATCAACACCATCCTGTTTAAGTAGTTCAGCTGTAGCAGCAGCATCCCTTACATATGTAGATGCTCCTGCAATGAAACTCAAGAAGATTGGCTGACCATCGAGCAAGAACCACTTGCAGTCTCAAGAAAAAGAAAAATCTGGGGCGTGAAATATGGAACTCACTTATTTTTTCATAAGGACAAATGGGTAAGCATCGGCCACAGCCATAACATCGCTCGGCCAAGACTCCACCCTGCCTATAGATGTTATGTATATAGACGGTAGAAAAAAAAATGGTTAGAACAAAATGTAGGAAATGAGATGAACCTTGGGTAAACCAGCTTTTCCCGTATATGAGATTGCATTAGCGGGACATATTCTCTCACATGGCCTCGAGCAATCCACGGGACAATTTTCCGGATCAAATTCTTGAAACACAGTAACTCATCATTAGACTTGAACTCCAACAGCATAGAAATAAATAATGGCAATAACCAGAGTAAAATTTTGAAGTGTTAAAAGTTAGAATTCTTGATGGAATCCAATATTTCAGACCACAATTGATTTTACACTTTTGCAACAAGTTATTTGATTGTCATATTTATCAATTCTAAATCGAGTGGACAATAATGTAACTTGAGATTTAACTTGTGGTTCTTTTAACAATCTCAAACTGTGAAACATAAAGAATACTTTGATCAGTAAATGAAATAGGTAAAAAAGGTTTGAGGAATCCACAAACTATGCTACAAAAATTACCTGCTTTACGAAAATGCAAGTCTTCATCATCATTGACACTGACCATCACCCAAGGCCTACGAATGGGAATAATAGCTTTGGCTGATTCAATTCCATCATTTACAGCATTGATAACTGATGCCTCTGAAGCACAGTCGATGCAATCAACTGAGCTTGACACATCAGAAGAACAAAAGTAATTAGTCCCAGCACAACATATCAAACTCTAACCACATTAGGAAAAAAGAAGGACTTCACTTAAAACATCATTAAAACATGTTTGCCACTGGACTCACTTTCACATAATCTTCTGAGATTAACATGGTTTCAAAGGAAAAATGAAAGATATGGTACATAATCGATACATCAGTTGCACATATGAGACCATTTTAAAATAAAAAAAAATCCATGTTAAAAGTTAAAATCGTCGACAAACCACATGTAAACCTCCAACTAACAAATTTCGAAGAGCGTAGCAACCAGGAAACAGCATATAAACAAGGATATAACCAGGGATTGGAATTCCCCTAGGACAAATATTCAGGAATGGAGAGAGCAGAGGCGCCCCTCCATTGAAACCATTTGAAACTTAGAATTTTTACACTTAGGGTTATTAAAAACTCGGGGATATCCATCAAACCACCCTCCGTTGGTCCGTCTCACCCCACCCCATCAAACTTCCTGGATCCTCACCTACAAGTATCATGTTTAATCTATTCAGAATTGGTTCAGATTCCCCACTATTATTTTTTTTTTTCACTCAACCATTATTCTAAAATTGGAAATTCCGCTTCAGCTCCTGATTTGGAAGCTTTAGGCTTAATGAATCAAAATTAAGCAAATCAGTTAAAAAAAAACTTGAAATACAAGTCTGGAGGAAAGACCGGTGTTTAAAAGTGCTCCACGAAAAATTCCAGGGTGCGTGGGACGCCCGAAATGTGGCGCCACTGTACTACCTATGCTGGTCGATGAAAAGGTGCGAACATTTTTTCAAAGTTTCTGAATTATTTTTCTCCATGTGTCCTTTGCTTTTTTCCAGTTATTTTGAACCAAGAAAACCTATGAATAAAATAACATGTCCTTTCAGATAAATAACTTTAAACACTAAGAATCAAAATTATTTTACATACTTTTTATGAACTTTTTATCCGTAGTGGTGTATATTCTTATTTCAACCAAAGATTGTTCACATCATTTCTGATTATTCAACTTGAGATTTACAGTGTTATATCTCGTGGTGAAGATGTATATTTGAAAAAGACTGTCATTTTTCGAAAGCACTAAGAGCGGGACAAATCTTCTTAATGAATTCGTGTCCAAAACGAGCCTCAAATTTTTGTTTGCTTCTGGTCCATTTCATTTGCATGCATACCAACAATTATATCCAGTAACTTGGTAACATAGCTTTTTTTTTCATTTATTTAAATGGAATCATTCTTAGTTTGTTACCTCCAGCAAGAGTGTAAACCAGAGAAAGGTTTCTGATGTCAACCACATCCTATATCATCACGAAAGACAACGAATTAAAAAGAAAGAAGAAACTCCCAAACATCTTCGATAAATACAATACAATATCTGGTAATGATAAAGAGAAAAAGAAATTTGATACATTTAGAAGTAGTACCTCAAAGCTAGCACCACAAATGAGCTTAACCCAGTTGCCCTTTTGGAGAGATTCCAATGGGGAGGTTACGCTTGAAGGAATCCCAGTTTTTGTTAAGAGATACTTCACCTTTTCAAGACCAACACTGCTGCTGCTTCGTTCGTGCAGCTGATCTGTGGATATGAACAAATAGAGTGTAAAGTTAAGCCACAAATCTTCTCATATATAGATAATGAGTCGATACACATACAGAGACGTGTGCGTGGTTGTGTATGTGAAGGAGAGGGAGAGAGAGAGAGAGACCGGACAATTTTAGGGAAAGAGAAGCAGAGCAGGAGAGGCCGAGAGAGACCATGGAGGAGATGGAAAGGATAGACACCTCCACTGGTGTTTATCTTTCAAATTATTACGCCTAAATAGCAACTTTTATAATATAAATTGTTTAGTAAAATTATACAATTTTTTTGTTGAGGAACTTACGATTGATCTCGCAGACCATACGACGGCACTTCTTCACCAGCCGAGAACGAAGAGGAGCTGTAAAAATACCAAATATAAGGCCTGTCTGAATAAGTTTTTTAAAATATTTTTACAAAAGTATTTCTTAAAAAAATGGAATTGGATAATTATTTTCTAAAAATAACTTTAATTACAAATATTTAGTTAAATATTTTAAAAAATTATTTATAGTTAAAAATTATTATTAAAGAATATTCGAATGACTAATCTAATAAAATAATTCTAATTGGTCATTCATATAAATCTTACCTATAGTTTGTATTCTAAAATATCATAAAGCACGTTTCACTTGTTTTTTAAAATTTGTACTTCAAATTATATTTTTAAAAATATTTTTTCAAAAATATTTTACAAAAATCGTATCCAAAGACATGTTTTAAGTTTTTTTTAACTTTAAATAATAAAAAAATTTTCAAAAAATTTGTCTAAATGAAACCCAAGTATGACAATGTGAGATCAGCAAACGAGCAAATTAATCTTTGTTTTTCTTATAAGAGTTTAATGTTTTCGGTTGTTGGAAAAAAAATAGAACTTATAGTATAGTGTAATACTAAGTATTAGAATGTGTAGTACTAAGTACTAAACTAAATTTTTAGAAACGATTGTTTTTGAAAATTAACTTGTTTAAATGTATTTGAGGTGAAATCAAACTATTTAAGATTTTTTTTTCTGAAACAATGATTTACAGTGTTTTAGATATATGAAATTTATTTGAGTAAATAAATTTTGTTATTCAATACTTTTGCTACTTTTTCCAGTAATGGTTCATTTGCGTTGTTAGAAATAGAATATGTCCAAAGGGAACCAATTTTCTAATGCAATTAATGCCTACTAGACATGGCTGTCTGATAAAATATTTGCGAGTTACGCTTCAATTTTGAAACTTAAATTTGTGTAAGTTATGTTAATCTTTCGGTTACTTATGGTCATGAAAATGAATCACGTCCTTTTTTTCAGTCATCTTCTTCCATGGAATGTTTTCTTGATAATACTTTATCAGTTCTTATGATTCCACAATGAACCGTAAAATTCAAGAATTTTTCTTGATAATCGCCATAATTTCTTGTACCTTATGCCAAGTTCATTCACAAAACAAGACTAGCAATAATACTTCATCCGCATATACTGATTCATATGTCTTGGCTTGTGGAGCCACAGCTGATGCCACGGACGCCAATGGCAGAAAATGGATCCAAGACATCAGATTTCTCACTTCTCCGAACGAGTCTTCGTCGGCCATGGCTCGAACACAAGACCCTTCATTGCCATCCACAGTTCCTTACATGAAAGCAAGAGTTTTTTATTCGAAAGCCACTTATAGGTTCCCGGTTTCTCCCATGTTTCGCCACTGGATTAGGCTTCACTTTTATCCATCTTGGTACAAAGATCTCGACCCCTCGAATTCGTTTTTCTCGGTTACTGCCGGTGGCTTCACTCTTGTCAATAATTTTAGTGCTTCCATAACAGCTCAAGCCCTCACACAGGCTTATATCGTGAGAGAATTTGCTTTACCAAGGCTTGATTCTGGCATTCTTGATCTCACTTTCACACCCTCTCCTACATATAATGGCTCTTTTGCATTTGTCAATGGCATTGAAGTCATTTTGTTGCCGGACATCTTCCACCCCGTGTCGATGACTGGGCTTTCGGACAAAAATTTGGAGACAGAACACCAAACCTTCCAGACAATGTTTCGGTTAAACGTTGGTGGGCAATATGTTCCAGCAAGCAAGGACTCGGGCTTAACTCGAACTTGGTATGATGATTCTCCTTATATATTTGGTGCCGCCTTTGGGGTGACTTCTGAGGCTGATAACAATGAAACTATCAAGTACCCGTATGACGAGTTGAAGTACATTGCACCATATAACGTCTACAGAACAGCACGAAGTATGGGGCCTAATTCGAGTATTAACCAAAACTATAACCTCACATGGGTTTTTCGAATAGACGTTAACTTCATGTATCTTGTGAGGCTACATTTCTGTGAGTTTTACTTTGAGAAGGTGAATCAAAGGGTGTTTAGTATTTTTATCAACAATCAAATGGCCGAGGAAGAAGCGGATGTGATTGCTTGGGCTAAAAGTAGAGGAGTGCCAGTATACAAAGATTTTGCTGTATATGTTAATGGTAGAACTGGTGATGATCAAATGTTCGTATCTTTGCATCCTAATGTAGGAGTTAAACCTGAATACTATGATTCTGTCCTCAACGGACTTGAGATCTTTAAGTTCAACGACACAAGAGGAAATCTAGCTGGACCGAATCCCATGCCAGAACTTGTTAAAACCGAGTTACGACAGGGAAAGTCTGTTACTACATCGAAGTTGAGCAAGCATGGCATAATCACAGGTTCTGTTATAGGTTCACTGGTTGTGTTTGGCCTTGTTGGTCTTGCTGTTTTTCTCAAGCAGACAAAAAGTAGGACATATGATGCATCATCTAGAATCGGCGGCTGGTTTCCAATCTACGGAAGCTCGCATTCATCGGGAACACGAACCACGAGTAAGAACAGCCAAAGCAGCAGGATCTCAAATCTTGGCGGTGTCCACTGCAGGCACTTCACCTTAGCAGAGTTACGACTTGCAACCAATGATTTTAGCGAGTCTAGTGTCATTGGTTTCGGAGGATTTGGCAAGGTTTACAGGGGATTTATTGATGGGAATACCAAAAAAGTTGCCATCAAGAGAGCCAACCCCTCTTCTGACCAAGGTGTCCATGAATTCTTGAATGAAATCGAGTTGCTATCTAAACTAAGGCACCGGCATTTGGTTTCGTTGATCGGTGCCTGTGAAGAAAACGATGAGATGATCCTGGTCTACGACTATATGGGTAATGGGACGTTGCGCGAACATCTTTACAATAGCGAAAATCCCTCCTTAAATTGGACACAAAGACTGGATATATGCATTGGTGCTGCAAGAGGGATCCACTACCTTCACACTGGTGCAAGGCACATGATCATCCATAGGGATGTAAAGAGCACAAATATTCTTTTAGACGAGAAATGTGTTGCAAAAGTTTCAGATTTCGGGCTCTCGAAAACGGGTCCTACCCTCGATCAGACGCACATAAGCACGATAGTGAAAGGGAGTTTCGGCTACTTGGATCCGGAGTACTTCCTGAGACAGCAGCTGACGGATAAATCAGATGTGTACTCTTTCGGGGTCGTGCTTTTCGAGGTATTGTGTGGAAGGCCAGCCCTCAATCCTAGTCTTCCGAAAGAACAAGTAAGTTTAGCAGATTGGGCACTTCTAAATCACAAGAGAGATACTTTAGAGCAAATTGTGGATCAACATATCATATGGGAGATTAATCCAGAATGCTTGAAGCACTTCGCAGAAACAGCAGCTAAATGCTTATCCGACTATGGCCTTGATCGACCATCAATGGGATCGGTGCTTCGGAACCTCGAGTATTGTCATCAACTACAAACCAACCCGGATGTACAGAACGTTGCGGCCAAGCAGAAGGCCGACGATGCCACACAGTGTATGCAAGATTATTAGGTATCGAAGTGAAGAATATAATCTTCGAAGAATCTGAAGGTCCTCCTAGTCCAAGTGAATTTTAAGTCTTTGGTTGTTCAAATTGCAAAAGCATTCCTTCAACTTTTTTATTGCCTAAATCATCTCAATTATTAAATCTCACATGACTATTTAAAATACAACTTGTTTCACATACAATTTCCAATCCATAAATATTTATATGTAAGCCCGGACTGTATAGTTTCCCAAATCCAGCACCAATTAATATCTCATTGAATCAAGAAAGCGTAGTGACCATTGTTTAATAAAATAAAAAATGAATGACTCCCTTTACAAGAAAATTCAAGACCACTGCTGACTTGATAAAAACAACCACAAAACATAGTTCCTAAATTAAGGAAACTGCTCATTTAAAGGGCCATCCTATTTTCATTCACAACTTTCAACTTTACATGACCAATCCCATCCCAAATATACTTCCCATTTCCCACCAATCCTGTTCATCCCAATTTCATTTTCTTGTATTTCTCCAATACTTCACAGGAATGGAACCCCAAAACAAATTCATGCTTCTTTTCATCTCTCTACACCTTGTGCTTCCTGCAGCTCGGCACGGCCTCAGGTTTCACCACGATTTCGCCAAGCGTGCAACCTGATCAATCCTCCAAGGAATCGGCACCAGTCCCTTCGCCTTCATCGTCCCCCGAATCCAGCATCCGTCCCATTGCCATCATGGGGGCAAGCATCTGCTCCATCAACATCACCATCACCTTCCACGAACTATGTTTCAATCCCTCCTTCTATCTCAGAACCTCCATCAGACCCCATGTCTCCGAACGACGCCAAAGCGCCATCAGAATCTGACGGCCCCTCTTCATTCGACATCACAAATATGCTTTCATCAGCTAAAACATCAGAATCCGACGGCCCCTCTTCATTCGACATCACAACAATGCTTTCATCAGCTAAACCATCAGAATCTGACGGCCCTTCTTCATTTGATATCTCAAAAATTCTGTCCTCGATTAAAGTTGATCCAGAAGTGGAGAAAATCTGTGAATCCACAGACCACCCTGCACTCTGCATTGCCACAGTTGCTCCTCTGCTCAATGGCAAAAACGTCGACGTAAAATCTGTTCTTGAAGTGGCCATGAAAGCAGGCTCCAGCTTCACAGAGTTTGTCCTGTCCTTTGCCACCAAGTTAGCCGAAAAACCAGGAACCCCACCTGAGATGAAATCCATCCTCAGCGACTGCAAGGACAGCTTCGACACCGCCCTGTCCAACTTCGAGGAGTCGATCACTGCTCTTTCGCAAGATGATATAGGCACCATGAACAGCATGCTCAGTGCTGTGATGACATTTGTGGGAGATTGCGAGGACTCATTCGACGGGATGGGGATGGATTCTCCATTCATGGCCTATTCTGATAAGCTGACTAACATGACAAGCAACTGCCTTGCCATCATTTCGCTCATGAATTGATTGATCCTAAGTGACTGTCAATGTTTCCTTTGTAGTTTTGGTTTACTTGATGCATTTGATAAATTTCTAAGATGTTCTTGTTCGTAGATTGAATGTCTTGTATTTAGACGATCAAACTCACATTTTCATGGGGTAATCCACTGTCTTGGTTAAGACCATACATGTTTAATATCTCATATGTTTCCAGGTCGTTTCTTTATTTTTTGCCATAATATGTTCAATTTATTAACCCGACCTCAAAGGCAATAAAGGCAGACGAAGGAAAGGCAATATCGGGCTCTATTCTATAAATAGAGTCCTCTCCCTCATTTCAACATCCCGGAAAGAAAAATATATGTAAATACACATATATATACACACACACACACATATATATATATGTATATATATATACATATATATATATTATGATATATTCAGTGAGTTCGAGAAATTATTTTCTCGGTTATACTCGTATTGATATAGTGAGAGATTGAGTGTTGTTGTATACTTGGTGTAAAAACGCTCTTGTCTCGTTTTTTGTTTGTGCCCTCTTCTTCGTTTTTTGAATTTGCTTCAGTTTAGTTATAGCTTCTTTCTGATATGAACGTTGGACAGAGTTTCTAACCATTGCAAAAGTCTTCTGCAAAGTTCTGAAAATACGTACTTGTCGTTCTTTCTTCGTACATGTTTAGTTGGGGTTATTTATGATCATCAACCACTCTGAATCTTTGTTGTACTGAGCAAATCGGTTTGAGTCGCTTTTATTCTGTCTTGAGATAATCTTGTTCAAACTGATTTGTTCTTCTGATCTGATAGCCTGTTTTGATCTGATTCGAACTTCGTTCTGAATTTGTGATGTTCAGTAGGCTCTATTTTGAACTGATACACTAATCCTTTTTGCCCTTTATTTGAACTGATCGAATGCGATGCTCCAATCTGATTTGTTTACTAACTATTTTCTTCTGATTTGATCTGAATTGTTCTGTTCTTCTTAACTAAGTTGCTCATGTTCTCATCTGGTCTGAAATGCTCTGCTCTTCTACTCTGTTATATTCTTGCTCTGATCTGATTCGCTCTGCTCTTCTCAACTAATCTAATCTTATCTGATCTAATTTGTTTTGATCTGATCTGTTCTGCTCTAAACTAATCTATCTATTTTTTGGATCTGATCTGTACTTCTAATCTGTTATGAACCGTTCTTCTGAACTGGCTCAGCTATTCGCTTATATTGTTCAGCTGAGCTGATCTAAGCTTTATTCATTTTGTTTCCAACTTGATCTGTGCACTCAAGTAAACTCATTAGAAAAATAACAAATTTTGTGTTCATCAAAATTACGATTGTTCTGTTTTCGGATCCAACAGTTACCTTAGCTAGACTCCTAAAATAGAAAAGAAGTTTAGACAATATCTAAATCTCTGAACTAATATAGAAACTCAAACATACTTGGATTCTTGACATCCAAGAGACTTAAATAAAATTAAATAATAAAGATAAAGAAATTGCTAAAATTCAAAAATAAAAAATATCTCCCCAAGTCGGGGGAACTTGACCAACTTAGCACGTTCATGTCCACTCGTTAAATGTATATTTTAACTTGAACTAAACACTTCAATTGAAATCTTCATTTACTTTGCAATCATGATATTTGAACTTTTTTAATTGCTCGTATCCACTTGATATTTTATCTTCAAACGCTATGAGACTAATATATGTTTAAGAACAAAGTAAACAGCTTGATTTAACAGTGAATTTTAAAACACCGGATAAAAGGTAAATGAGATGAGGAGTTTGTTTCTGGAAGTTTGAAGATTAAATTTTATGTCTCCTCTTCTTTTGTTTCCAGAAGGATTCGCTGCAAGACTTTGATTGGTACAAGTTTGCTGTACAAAAAAACTTCAACTTAGTTACAACACCTGAGCTGAAACTCCTAGACTTTTCCATCTGAAAAAGAAACACGATAATGTAAAAGTACAAATTATTTTTTTACAAATATTCTAACGATGAAAGTGATACTAAATGATCTGATATCTAGTAAATATGAGCTGATGGTTGGGAGTGATAAGTAATCGATTGTTCACAGCTTCTGTTCTCTCATTGTTTGTTGTTTTCGTTGTATTCTATGTCTTGTATCTTGATGGATCTGTTTTGACAGATTCTGATTAAGTTTTGAATTACACAAAACCTGTTATTGTGTTTCTAACAATTCTACCTAAGTGCACAGGATTTAGGAACGTAGAAGATTATCAGCAGGAAGAAGCTTATTGCAAGAGGAAGATAAGCTGATAAATCTGTCCAGCAGTTGGTTCAATATAAAGATTCAGCAGTTGGTTTGGTGTTCATGGAATCGGCAGTTGGATTAAGTTTGGAGACGTCCAAAGTTGAATCAGCTGTTCGTAATCAGGCGGAGGCCAAGTTGAATCAGCTGGAGCATGATGAACCAGCTGAAACGATGACAACCAGCTACTAGCGCTAAAAAGCAAAGTGAACCAGCTGGTGCATGTAGTTGAGAAGTGCGCTGGAGAATTGCGTCGAAGAAGAAGATTCCAATTATAAGTACTGTTGATGAATCTATTAACAGTCGCTATTCAAGAAGAAGAAGTATCGCAAGCTGGAGCGCTAAAGTGTAGATGACATCAGCAGTGACGTCATCATTCAGCAGGAAGCTACAGTGAAATAGAATCAGCAGAGAGCTTCAACCAGCAGTTGGTATTTGGAGTTGGCGATTGCAAAACGATGTCGCGTGAATAAGTTGGAACGACAGCGTTTTGCATTCGCAATAAGAATCAGCAGATGAAGAGAAGCGAAATAGATGAAGCGACGTCGTAGAGGAGGTCGCAAGATCCAGTTGCAAGCTACTGTTCATCAGCAGATGCTATGTGTTTTGTATCGTGTTCTGTTATTCATTCAGCAATCGATTTATTTTAGAACGCATACACGCATAAACAGAAATCAGCACGCACGCATAACAAATCAGCACTTGCTCTTTACTTAGCATCGCATAACATTTCAGCAGCACACAAACACAAGCACTTGCACAGTTTCGAACAGATTTATTCTGTTTGAATCGTTTTAAAATATAGGATTCAGTTCTGGTATTTTCCGCATGATTTTTAAATCATACCAGATCTGTCTCCGGTGCTCTTTGTATTTTATATGTTCAAGAACCTTGAGCTATTGCAGCTCGTTTATAGCAGCGCAAAATTTTTACTGTTTGTCAAATCAGCGCTGGCTATCTTTTTTATCCTATTTTCGGACCAATAAGTGGTATCAGAGCAGGTTGTTCTTGAACGAGCACTGATTTTAAAACACATCTAGAGGAGTTAACCAGTCGCAAGATCCAGTTGCAAGCTACTGTTCATCAGCAGATGCTATTTGGAGAAAGCGATAGCAAAACGATGTCGTTTACATAAGTTGATACGACAGCGTTTTGCTCTTGTGCTAAAGATTCAGCAGGAAGAGTTTGCGTTGTTAACCAGTCGCAAGATTCAGTCGCAAGCTACAGTGGATCCAGTCGCAACGCAAAGATTTCCAGACGCAGTGTTTGAGTATCCAGACGCAAGAAGATAAATCTATTATTGTTGAAGAAGATTCAGGCGAAGCAATTGACAACCAGACGCAAGCAACAGCAGCATCCAGTCGAGAGCTTATATGAATCAGCTGTTGCTACTCAACCATCGCGAGCTACAGAATCCAGTCACAGGAAATCAAGACGCAAAGAATCCAGTTGTAGTGATGGATCAGCAGCGAAGCAGTTGACAACTTACGAGGAGTTATCAAAGCTGGATGTCAACTGCTGAGCGTAATTCAAATGGCGAAAGCAACAAGACGCAATCAACGCTCAAGATGGAAAGGATCGATGGCTGAGATTAAGTCGTGCAAGCTGCCTCAATTCAATGGAACAAGTTTTGTACTGTTCTGGGAAATAGTACACTTTACAGAGGAGCGTTGCACAGATATAGAAAGAAGACAAATTAGCCATATGAAGCGCTGAACAGTTTTGGAATCTATCTAACGGCCATATTTCAAACAGAGCTTATATATTCGAGGCGACGTTATTGAAGAAGAGAGACGAGTAAAAAAGAGACATTGGTGTAACTACAGTACAGAGGCAGAATTACATTGAATATACAGTGCATCAACAGAGGGAAAAATAAACAGATAGACGAAGCAATCGACCGCCATTAGAGAGGAGCTTTCACGAGAGTCGATTGCGGAGTCTAGATTAGCTTGTTAGAGCATGTCCCTCGTGTGTGAGAAAAACAGAGAGTTTGAGCGATTTCATTGTATCAATCTCACACACCGAGATTCATTCACATCTATTTGTGAATGAATCTCGAAATCATTTCACAGTTCCCGTCCAAGCATGAAGACGTAAAACTCTTGTGTATGTAGTCAGTCACACAGTTGCGGCTGTTGTGCATTTGTGGAGTCTAGGAGTTCTCACAGCTGCTGGTTGTGGGATTGGGTCTGTACACGCAGCTGTAAGATCAAATCTTCTAGTGGAGCCTTCCGAGGTGGAAGAAGGGGAGATGTAGGATATTGATATCCGAACTTCCAGAAACAAATATGTTGTGTTTTGTATCGTGTTCTGTTATTCATTCAGCATTCGATTTATTTTAGCACGCATACACGCATAAACAGAAATCAGAACGCACGCATAACAAATCAGCACTTGCTCTTTACTTAGCATCGCATAACATTTCAGCAGCACACAAACACAAGCACTTGCACAGTTTCGAACAGATTTATGTTGCACATAAATCTGTTTGAATCGTTTTAAAATATAGGATTCAGTTCTGGTATTTTCCGCATGATTTTTAAATCATACCAGATCTGTCTCCGGTGCTCTTTGTATTTTATATGTTCAAGAACCTTGAGCTATTGCAGCTCGTTTATAGCAGCACAAAATTTTTACTGTTTGTCAAATCAGCGCTGGCTATCTTTTTTATCCTATTTTCGGACCAATATATCTCTTCTAAACCTTCCTGTCTATATTTTTTGTATATTCAACGTTAATAAATTCGAACGATTCTCACAATTGTACTAATATTTAAGTATAGTCATAAGTATTTAATGTTCCTTGTATATCTTTCAAAGAAAAGTACTTAGCATTAAATTCGCATCGTCCTTTAAACTTTATACAGATAGCAGGCTGAATCATTCTCTTTGTCATGGTATTTGCCGTAATTGATAAGTCTTTAAATCAACAGCTTCTGCAACGTCCAGAAATCTGAGATAGCCACATAGACCAAGTAATTTTATTTTTCAATTGGTACAATGGATTTTTAATTGTTTGTTATTATTATCAGCTTAAAGAGATACACTTGAGGTTCAGTGCAGGACATGTGGTTCGAAAGGAAATTTTGGTGGAATATACCTAAGCACGATAAAAGTTTAATTATTTTTAAAGGAAAATTATATTAAAAAAAATCGTTGCGACTACCCTAGGTATTAACAACCAAGAATTTTGGGTAGAGGAGTATTTTTATTCTTGAGGTTTAAGTTTTTGTGTCAGCACTTTTTACCTCAATATGTTTGGTGTAGCACTTTTTAAATCTAAGGTTTTAAATAAAATAAACACCACATAACCCTACACGTCAAACACAAGAACCATAATTTTAAACTGAGAGGTGGCTAGCGTTCTAGGAGGCTAGGGACCGAAACTCTCATATTTTTCGTGAATGTTGTAGATCGTGCTCGTGGTGCATGGCAACCGGACATTGCCTCTCAAATCGATGTTCTATCGTCAAGGCAAGTTGTTTTCCATTCCTTGCTGCATCTGTAAATTCATAATATGTTGCGAAATGTCTGTGTTGAGTTAAGCGTGCATGGGTGAGAGCAGTACTGGGATGGATGACCTCCTGGGAAGTTCTCGTACGTCAAGCTGTTGACGTTGCGTCTCTTGATCTGGTTGATCATGTGGGCTGTAAAAATATGATGCAGATCTTAACGAATAATAATATATCTGCCATGGATAGAACCGGCAGGAGAAGGGTAAGACTGATCCTAATGGAATTGGGACAGCATCAGCAGTTAGACACGCACCTCCCTGACTCATGGGCCTAACAGTCCAACACTAGCGTACACAATAGGTGCACTCTGTACTGCCACATTATAAGGAAATAAAGTTGCACATTGGCTAACAGCTATATCTTTTGGCCTAGTGGTAAGCGCTTGATCCTAACAGTCTGTGATGTCCGATTGCATGTCTGTTTTTTGGGTTTCAAATCATTTAACGTTGGGATGTTTAACATGTATTGGTAGGTTGTTCTATGTGCGAGTCCGTTTATGCGTATGGGTTCTGTATGTTGTGTCAAGCCAATCTGGAAGTCCGAGTGAGTTTTGAGTACTGCATGCATGGAGTGCATATCGGTGAAACGTTTTTCAAACAAAAATGTACTGGGAAGCACAGTGTCAGTATGTTCTATTCTAATCTAATAAGCCGCGCTAGTCGGACGTGGAATCCGTTATGATCTGATAAGCCGCACTAGTCAGATTTGGACTTTGTTCCGACTTGATAAGCCGCACTAGTCAGCTTTGGACTCTGTTATGATCTGATAGACTGTGTTGGTCTGATTGGAACTCCATTATGATCTGATAGGTCGTGCTGGTCTGATTGGAACTTCGTTCTGATCTGACATCCCATTCTGAGCTATAATGAACTGTACTAAGTTAATCCAACACCTCATGTTCTGTTTTGAGCCGTTTTGACTGTTCGTTATTAGTTGGCTGCCCTGAGCTCATCATAAACATTATGTTCTGTTCTGAGCTGCTTTGACTATTCTATTCTGAGTCGGCTGCCCTAAGCTGATCCGAAACATTATGTTCTGTTCTGAGCTGCTTTGAATGTTCTGTTCTGAGTTGGCTGCCTGAGCTGATCCGAACCATTATATTCTATTCTGAACTGCTTTGACTGTTCTGAGCTGATTTGATTGTTTTGATACAAACGACTCTTTATGTTCTGTTATGAACTACTTGATTGTTCTGTTCTGATCTAAGTTACTTATTCGGATCTGATCTATTTACTTGTTCTGATCCGGTCCGACCTATTATGTTCTGCTCTGATCTTACCTATCGTTCTAGCATGAACTGACCCATTACGTTCTGTTCGATCCGACCTATCTATTTTGACCTGATTTGGCCTAACATGTTCTATCCTGACTGTTTAATCGAGCTAATCAGCTCCGAACTGTTTTGAACCTACCACCTATTCTAATATTATCTATTCCATTCTGAACTGATACATGCACCTCTAATTTGATCTGTTCTAAGCAGTCTTTCTTAACTGAGCTCAGGTGTTCGTTCATACAGTACAGTCTCTGTGTCAGCTCTAATATCTTCTGATCAATTTCCAGCTGGCACACAAGTATGTAGATTGGGAATGAAATATCAAGTTTTATGTTCATTAAAATTAAGGTCTATTCTGTTTCCAGATCCATCAACTTAGTTGTGAAGCCCGGGGCTCAAAAGATGGCGGGGAGTGAAAACCGGTGCCAAGAGTTTGCACGGATAATGAGCGGCTCCTGGCAGGCTTCTAGGCAAAGGGGCACATGAATTAACCGATCCACACCTGAATGAGAGGGATTCCGAGACTGGAAAGTTATAGACGTATTTGAGGTTAGTTGAGGTAGGCTTATTAAATTTAATTGGTAATGCTCATACCAACAAGGTGCATCTTATTTTCGAGAGCTCATCGCTTAAAAACTCCAAAGTTAAGCGTGCTTTACTTGGGACAATTTTGGTATGGGTGACCCCAGGGAAGTTTCTCAGGGTGCGTGCGAGTGAGGAAAAACACACCGGAAAGACCAGTGTTGGTATAGTGGGGACAGTCGTTAAAACTGGGACGTTACATTAGTTGTGTATGTGCTCCCAGCGTCTTTCGAAAATAAGAGCAAAATTTTAAGCGATCGCTTGTGCGTGCGTGAGCTCTCGGTCGTATTTCAAATGCCGTAATTTTACAAGGTTGTGAGCATGGGTGGGTGTGTGAGACTCTGGAAAATCGGATTTGATTAATCAGCCTGGAGTGGATCAGATCCGGCGTGAGCTAATCCGAGTGGAACATTTTGGGTGCGAGCTGAACTGTTTGCATAGCGCTGAGCTGATCTGCTTTTATTGTGCTGACCTAGTAACATTAAGCTGATCTGTTAGTGCTGTGCTGATGGTGTAGCGTATGGTGTTCTGATAAGAGCTGGGAGTCAGCTTAGAGAAGGTTTTGACGTCCTGAGCTGGGGGTTAGCTTAGAGATCCGTGCTGATCTTTTTTCACTATAGATCGGTTCGTGGGTTTTCTGTCGGGTTACTTAAATATTTACTAAGTTATAAACTGAAGCGTTGGTCATTTTCTTTGGACAAGATATATCGTGCGCTCTTGAGAGCCCGAGCTGATACCCCTTGAAACCCTTGTCACTATTCACCTGACCCCCATATTTTTTCTAATAGCCGGATATCAACTACGCAGTTTGGAGCAAGGTTTTTACCGTTGAAATCATCTCTCCAAACCCTTATTTCTCGACCAGTCTTGATGTAATGCCCAGACATACGTAAATCCACAATGACAAATCTTAATCTTTGAAGGGTTTAATTTGCTAATTTCAATACCCTTCTTTAGCTTCAATTCAGTGATTCAGCTTTTGTCTGAGCATAATTTCTGATTAGACCCGGAACCGGTTCGTAGCAGTGACCGATCGAGTACTAACAAGCACGGTTCGAGTTTTTAAAATGTTTTGTTAAAAAAATAAAAATAAAAATATAAAATTAAAACTTATTTTCGACAGAATAATTATAGTTGGTCTAGGGGATAAGATAGTAATGAATTCGGTTGTGCCACAACCCATTCCCTGCGTAAATTTTAACCTACTACATTGTTGTCATTATTGGAGCTCCTTTAAGTCTGTGCAAACCGTTGTTCAGCTTTGAGGAAAGTAAACTCTATTTCTTGCTACACAGAAGCATATATTGATTCCCTTCTTGCATGTTTGTGTGAGTATTAAAGGTTTGAAAAATATTTTTAAGTTTTTCAAACGTAGAGATGAGTTTTTGATGAATTATTGGTTTGCTAAAGTTAGTTTTTTAGAAAGGGTTACTGGGGGAACATTTCACGAAAGTTTGAGTTAGCTTTCTTTCTAATTCATGGATGTAAGAAAGTAGCTTCAAAGTAGAGTTCTCTGTGAGTTTCCAGAGAATAAGTCATGATGGATGGTTAAGGATGAGGTTCTGAGCTGATAGGCAGAGCTGATCAAGTTAGAGCATTGTTCTGGTCTGATAAGCTTAGCCAATCTATTCGAACTTCTTCAAGCTGTTTTCAGTACTCATGCTGGATAGCTAAGGATGAGAATCTGAGCTGATAGGCAAGACTAGTCTAGATAGAACGTTGTTCTGGCCTGATAAGCTTAGCTAGACTATTCAAACTTCTCCAAGTTGTTTCAGTACTCTACTGTTATTCTATGCTAATATGATTCGTTCAATTATTTCAGTTCATAATTTGATTCCGAGCTGACCCAGTTTAAGTCAGTTTCTTCTTGAAATTTCTATACTGCAACTCCAAGCAGCTTACGAGTTTATTTCTGGATGTTTCCTTAGATATTTTCGTTGGCTTCAAACTGGGGAAATATTCTAAGATGTTAGTCATCATTGAGCTAAGATCGCGATCTGTTTATTTTTCTCGAGCTGATTTTAAGTCATGATCTGTTTATTTCCCTGAGCCATTTTGGGCTCACGAACTGATTTCATGGTCTAAGCTGACTTGACTTTGTTTGACCATCGTAATCTAGTCGCTCATTTAAGTTGTGTGACTTTTCCTAATCTGAGTTGACCAAACAGCCCAGATCTGATTTTCTATTCTGAGCCAGTATGATCGCGTTCTGTTGTACTCTGAGCTGATTCATCTTAGGTCCACTCTGGACTGATACAGTAATTTCAAGTTTAAGTATTCATTCCTTTAGCTTCTATTCGAAGGTATAACTCCAATCTGTTCGAAGTTATACCTAATTTCAAGAGATAGTCATTCGGTATAGAGCTATGCTATTCGTGTTTCTATAGCCCGAGCTGATTCCAGTTTTCTTCTTCGATTGAACTCCGATGAACTTCAGTAACTTTCAAACATTAAAAGGGTTTTAAAACAGCAAACCATATATGTTTAAGTGATCTTATTTCAGATCACAGAAAAAGCAGTTTAAGAAAAGTTTCAGCAGAGAAAATATTTAATGATATATGGCAAGGTGACGAAGGAGGAATGACAAAAGCTTCCTGTCATATTTCATAATAGTTTTAAAGGAATTAATTTCAAGCTTAAAGTGATTTATGGCAAAGATAACATACGATCAGCAGAGGGAAGGTAAGGACGCTGACTGACGAACCGATGTGTCCCTCCATAGGGAGGACAAGGATTATGGTTAACGAACTATATACCCCGTTTGAGTAGGAAGGACATGGAGTTATAGGTTGCGAAACTATATACCCCTTCACATAATTTTGGGATTTATTCCCCATAGCCTGTATACAGATGAGCTTGTGCAAGCGACTGACCTAAGGAGAGCTTCTGCGCCATAACTCAACAGAAAATAAGAACAGAGAACAGGGTTTTTTACAACCACATAAATTGAGAAAAGTTTATGTTACTTCCTTTAATATCAGTAAATGTTTTAAGTATGTTTAACCATGTTCAGTTTATGCTTTCTCAGTTTTCAATTTACCAGTTTACAGTTTTATCAGCTTACGAGCTATTCAGCTTTCACATTATATCAGCTTACGAGCTTTCAGTTTACAGTAAAAGCTATTTTTATGCCTGTACTGCTTGCCGTTGTTATCTCCAGATTTGCTTGCTGAGTCTCTAGGTGTAACGCCCCAAAATCCATAGGACCACATTTATGCATTTTATTAATCTCATGGGCCAAAATGGCAATTTTAAATGTTATGTATTTGCTGATTCCTTGATTTTAGAACATAAGATGTGTCGCGGCTGGTTCCAGCAGATGCAAAAGCGATACATGAGCTGGTTTTAAATTGATTGAAAGTATTTTTAAGAAGGACAAATGATTTCTTTTGAAAAAGGTTTGGTTTTTTACAAATTAAAATGAGATGAACGGAATTTTACTAAATTTTATAAGTGTGTCATGCTTGATTTCACAAGTAGCTTGCCACTAATCCCTTTCATATAAAAACCTATTTTGAAAGCAAGATCTTTATCATTTGCAAAGAAAACCTTCGGTGTTCTTCAAAATATTTTCCAGAGAAGTTCGTGCGTTGCTTAAGGACAAGATTTCTGCAGGAATCGATTGTTGTTGCAAAGTTTCATTTAAGGCAAGTAAAAGCTGATTTTTGACTCACCATTTGAAGCATATATTGATGTTTCTGAGTCTTTTTGCTTATATGTGTTACAGTATGTTTAAAGTTCATGTTTGAAATGAATTATGCATGAAAAGGAAAGAAAGATGGGTTCAAATTGATGTTTTGATGCTTCCAAATATTTTTCCCAGAAAGTTTATGATGTTTAAAAGTACTGAGAATTCGAGTTTATTCCCAGAATGTTTATGAATTTTCTTCAATATAGTAGTTGTAATATCAGAATTTAATAACTGTGTAATCGGTAGTTGCTAGTTGAATCATCATAAGTATGGTTGATAGGCAACGGCTGATAGCATAGTTGTCTTTTGATAATTATAAATATAAAGCCAAATTTCAGCAGCTTTGTTGTTTTCATAAATTCCAGTAGATGCACTGTTCACCAGCAGATGCATTTCGCTGTTAAAATCAGCAGTTGCGTTGTTTTCGTAAAATCAGTAGATGCACTGTTCACCAGCAGATGCATTTCGCTGTTAAAATCAGCAGTTGCGTTGTTTTCGTAAAATCAGTAGATGCACTGTTCACCAGCAGATGCATTTCGCTGTTAAAATCAGCAGTTGCGTTGTTTTCGTAAAATCAGTAGATGCACTGTTCACCAGCAGATGCATTTCGCTGTTAAAATCAGCAGTTGCGTTGTTTTCGTAAAATCAGTAGATGCACTGTTCACCATTCTTCCGACTGGTGTCATGTCAATGTTATGTTTCCAAAGTCGAACTCGATACTCAGTAAAGTTTTGAAAATGGAAGTGAGAGTTTTAAATGATGGAACCCGAGGATTTTAAAAAAGAAGATTTACGAAAGATGTTAAAGGAACAAAAGTTTATTTTAAGATTATGACATAGATAGTTGACGGTCACCAAGGAGAAGGGTGAGCAGTTGTCTAGATGTCGACTGCCCTTTCATATGAGCTATATGCTAAAACTGATATCGGAAGTCATTTTGATCAAAGTGCAACACGGACCATGAGGAGCTTATATGTCATAAATCTAAAGAAAAGATATTGATGTTGAGATTTGGGCTATTATCCCTTATCTCCAAGTTTATGAAATGTTATGAAAGAAAATGATATTGATTATTGATGTTCCTTTAGCTTATGTATAGATCAGAAGTCCACCTGTGTATTTAAACTTGTTATTATTCAGGTTTTACTTGTTGAGCCCCTAGGCTCATTAGCTTTTAAAATGGTGCAGGTGCGACAGCTGGAGAGCGAACAGAATGTGAAACTTGAAATCAGCTGTTTGGTGGTGTGTGTTTGTCCAAGGCCTGCGTTTCCCGTGTCTCAGTTGTATCGTTTTGATTTAGAAGTACTGTATTAGATCAGTGCAACAGTTGTATATTTATATAAAATTTCAGCTGTTGTAAATCGCAATTGCAATGATGTATAAAAATATGTTTTTCCGCAAATGTTTCCAGTAGTTGGCGTGCAATTGAGAGTCTGTTAGATCTTATCTTTGTGTTTTCATTCTTTTTGAAGTTATAAGAAATACAGCTTATAACAAATTATCTTTTAGCCCTTCTTTTGTTTCGAAAATTTTTAATTACTCCCCAATTCGTGATTCCCGTTGGGTGCGGGCGTCACACTAGGCTCACTAGTTTTTTTAAGTGCAAGTGATGAGATCTATCCATAGCTGATTGGTGCGAGCTGGATCAGATCGGGGGTGTTTATCGTGGACATGCGTTTCCATGCTGTTTCAACTCACCTACTTTTCCTCAGTTTAGACTTGAGATAATTCATTTGTAATGAATCGGTTTCAGTTGTTTCATATATATAACAATTGTAAACTGAGTGAAATCATTTTGCAAAGTTTTATATGGTTTCTACTTCGTCCTTAAGCTTAGAGTTTTTTTTCCAGTTCGTGATCTGAAATGTTGTTAGACACAGTTTTTGAACGATTCCGATTACTTCAAGCTTATTCCATGCAATTTGGATGAATATGTTCATTCTGATATACATATATAAGTTTCGCACATCTATATAAGTATGTATATCATCCTATCTGTTTAAAGTGCGTGATCTTAAATTTTTACGAAGTTGCAATTGCGTCTAGGATAAATTATTGTATTTCAGTTTGCACCTTCATAGTTTACTATTTTCTCGGATCGGGGCGTCACACTTGAGGTCCGTGGTTGGCCGGAGAAGGGAGCACGATGTAGCTAAGGCGTGCTGTTTTTCGCACCCTTCGACTGATTGGCTCTTCAGTTCAAGTAACCGTGAACCATAACTGATAGCTTTTATCGCTAGCTTTAATTTGAGAATAGTTCGTTATATGTGGTGTTGAATTGAGCATGTCTGAGCTGACCGCTCTCGACCAGGTTTTCCAACGAGATTTCTCGAGCTGATTTTCTTTCGGTTGTTGAGCATATCATGATCTGTTGTAGTTGTCTTTGGGTTGTAGGATGCCTCGAGGTCTGTGGTAAGATTCTCGATCGGTTGGTAGACTTTGGAGCTTCTGTCGTGATTTCTCCACCCTGTTCGGTTGGCACTAGACTTCTGGCCATCGTCTGTTGTCTTCAACTTGCACGATCTGTTTAGGTGTGGGTGTGATCTGTTCGGCCAGTGTTCTTAGTTTGAGGTGTTGTTGGAATTCAGCTGTGATGTACGGATGGAGCATGTACTTACAGCTTTCTTAGAGTTTGATTTATGTGCTATGTGTTTTGAATGCAGTGTGTTGTTGCCTATTTTTACATATTGTTATGTGTTTCATTTTTATGACATGACATCGAGCATATGCATTCGTATTAGGCCTTGAGATTCGTTTGGCAGCCCGTTGTATTGTATTGTTGTATCTTGTGGACTCGTAGAGTGGTGTTTAAGCGCACTCTCGAGGTGAGCATTTAGGACGCACCGCGTCGCTCCCACCCCATCGGATGCTGTGACTGGATGTTTGGTGGTTAGGGTTGTGATTGCACCCTCCATTTTGTCTTTCCGTTGAGGACGCATCGGGTAATCCCGTCCCCTCGATGATGTTGCCACTTTGTTGATGATCGTTTTGTTTGGCCCTCTGATCTTGGTTACCATTAACCTTGCTAGCAGACACGCATTGCATAGCATATAGCACATATCATTCGTGTTTCGATTGTTGTTTTATATTGTTCTCGGTACTGGAGTTTGACCCCTTCCCTTTATGGCTACTTGGTCGTGTTGTTGACCATTGCAGGTCATCTAGGTGGTTCAGCTGCACCACGTGGATGCCCTGTGTAGTTGTTCTGTTGACTCGATGTTTATGCTTTGATATATATAATATATATATACTGTTGGGAGATTCGATGTTGTTTATACATGGCTTTCTGCATGTATTTTGAGTATGTCTAGCTCTACATGTATTTACAATTGTTTTAAAGGACTTTTCTGAAATTAAGTCCAGGTGAAGGACTAGTATTAAATTTTGATATTCGTATATTTACTCGTGTTATTGTATCAGGCCTAAAAAGAAAAATTTAACCCGCTTTTTAAGCCACATTTTATCGTTAATTATATACTTATTCCTTGTTTATGAGCATCGGGCCTGACAAGGTGAGATTTTAAAATGAAAATTTATTATGCACCCACTATCTTATGAGAAAAATGTATTCAGAGAAGGAAAAAAAGCTTTAAGAAAAACTTTTGAGGTTTTATATGTTTTATGGTAAAGTTATGAGTCTACTTAAGGGTGCCCCGCCAAATTACGAGTGTGTGGATGTCGATCGAAAGATCGGGGTGCCCCACCAACATGACAGATTACCAGCATGTGAATGTCGGCCTTCGGGTCATGGTGCCCCGCCAATACTTGTTACCAGATGAGCTTGATCAAGCAACTATGACTGAAGAAAATTTTTGAGCCACACTTCATAGAAGAAAATGATGAGAACTTACAGTGTTTTTGGCAGATTTTATTTAATGAATTTACTGTTCTTGAAATATTTTACGCATGTGCATGTACTAATTATTATTCGTCATCTTCGGTTTCGCTTTCTGGGTCTCTAGGCTCACTAAATTTCATTGATGTAGGTTAGGTTGTTTAGAAGATGTTGGTGGACGAGAGCTCAATCGGGAAGTGAGAATGCTTATCCATGGACACACGTTTCTGAACTGCAAATGTTTTATATTTGATTTATTCATTTATGAGGTTTGAGAGGAGTTTATTCTTGAGAAAATTTCAAATGCTGGTGCAAAATTTCACGTTTACAGATGTGTCTGTTCTTTCGTATCTCCTGATTTTATTTAGTATTTTAATTGTGGAATGTTTTTTTTTAAAAAAGAAATTTCCTCGCGTTCGATTTTAAAAGAAAACCAGATCAAGTGTTTCAACTTTAATAAAAGAACATACATTTCAACTTTAATATCCTGAAAATCCGTAAGAGATGATTTTTTGACGTCTTGTAGCACCAATTCGCAATCTTGTGAATCTAACCTTTTTCGTTGTAATTGTTCTGTTGCCTTGATTTGAGTTTACTGTCATCTGAACTGCATATTTGTATCCGTCATAGTTTTTCTCTTCAACCGATCTGTTCCTAAGCAACTGTGTTGTAGAGCTTATCTTATCCATAGATTAGTATTAATTATGTCCTGCTCTTCGGATGATGCAACTGATTTGATCCTTACGTCTGAACTAATCTGATCTTGAAGTTTTGCAACTGATATGATTTTTATGACTGCAATTCACCTGATTTGATCTATATATCTTCGACTCAACTGAGCTAATTTTGAATGACTTGTTATACTCTTTTCTTTTCACTGCTCGTGTAAATTTCCAATTGTTAAGTTCTTCTTGTTATAAATGTGAAACAAATTATTCAAATTAATAATTAATTATCATCAAACCTGAATATCGAATAGATTACTATCAATAAATAATTGTAAAGAATTGAGATTATTATATATATATATATATATATGCATGATAATGTGGGCGCCAACCATGGGCGACAACATGGGCGCCTGAGATGCTCAGCCGAACATCTCATGAAAATTTTAAAAATTTCATGAGATGTTCGGCTGAGCATCTCAGGCGCCCACATTTTCGCTAATAGTTGGCGCCCACCTTATTTCTATGAAAAGCAGTCATTTCATACGTATTGTATTATAATTTTATCATTTAGTACTATAAGAATATCATAGCTTTTGAGTTATCAGTAGTTTTGCGTTTTAGACAATTTAAACAAAAAAATCGATTTTTTTTCATATTTTAATACTCGAAGAAATATTAATGACTTATCGAACAGATTACTATCAATAAATAATTGTAAGAATTGAGAACATTATATATATATATATGTGTGTGTAATTAAACGGCAATAAAAAATGAAATAAAAGATAAAGTAATACATAAATCAAAGAAGTCTTTGTGTAAAATAAGCTTAATCCCACTCATTAAAAGTGGGAATAGCAATGATCGTAAATGTCAAAATCATACATTTATCGTATGGTTAAGGAGCAAGCTGATCTTTAGTAAATTTATAATTGTTTTACATAATTTCTATGAAAAGCAGTCATTTCATACGTATTGTATTATAATTTTATCATTTAGTACTATAAGAATATCATAGCTTTTGAGTTATCAGTAGTTTTGCGTTTTAGACAATTTAAACAAAAAAATCGATTTTTTTTCATATTTTAATACTCGAAGAAATATTAATGACTTATCGAACAGATTACTATCAATAAATAATTGTAAGAATTGAGAACATTATATATATATATATGTGTGTGTAATTAAACGGCAATAAAAAATGAAATAAAAGATAAAGTAATACATAAATCAAAGAAGTCTTTGTGTAAAATAAGCTTAATCCCACTCATTAAAAGTGGGAATAGCAATGATCGTAAATGTCAAAATCATACATTTATCGTATGGTTAAGGAGCAAGCTGATCTTTAGTAAATTTATAATTGTTTTACATAATTTCTATGAAAAGCAGTCATTTCATACGTATTGTATTATAATTTTATCATTTAGTACTATAAGAATATCATAGCTTTTGAGTTATCAGTAGTTTTGCGTTTTAGACAATTTAAACAAAAAAATCGATTTTTTTTCATATTTTAATACTCGAAGAAATATTAATGACTTATCGAACAGATTACTATCAATAAATAATTGTAAGAATTGAGAACATTACATATATATATATATATATGTGTAATTAAACGGCATTAAAAAAATGAAATAAAAAGATAAAGTAATACATAAGCTCAAAGAAGTCTTTGTGTAAAATAAGCTTAATCCCACTCATTAAAAGTGGGAATAGCAATGATCGTAAATGTCAAAATCATACATTTATCGTATGGTTAAGGAGCAAGCTGATCTTTAGTAAATTTATAATTGTTTTACATATTTTCTATGATAAGCAGTCATTTCATACGTATTGTACTATAATTTTATCATTTAGTACTATAAGAATATCACAGCTTTTGAGATCAGTAGTTTTGCGTTTTAGACAATTTAAAACAAAAAAATCGATTTTTTTTCATATTTTAATACTCGAAGAAATATTAATGACTTATCACTATACGATTTTTTTTCATATTTTAATACTCGAAGAAATATTAATGACTTATCACTATACGATTTTTTTTCATATTTTAATACTCGAAGAAATATTAATGACTTATCACTATACGATTTTTTTTCATATTTTAATACTCGAAGAAATATTAATGACTTATCACTATACGATTTTTTTTCATATTTTAATACTCGAAGAAATATTAATGACTTATCGAACAGATTACTATCAATAAATAATTGTAAGAATTGAGAACATTACATATATATATATATATATGTGTAATTAAACGGCATTAAAAAAATGAAATAAAAGATAAAGTAATACATAACTCAAAGAAGTCTTTGTGTAAAATAAGCTTAATCCCACTCATTAAAAGTGGGAATAGCAATGATCGTAAATGTCAAAATCATACATTTATCGTATGGTTAAGGAGCAAGCTGATCTTTAGTAAATTTATAATTGTTTTACATAAACTGAGTATCCATAAGAAAATAAATAAATCAAATATAAATATCAATAAGGAAACAACAGATTATTAAGATAAAGTTTCCTAATTTAGAAGCTAGTTAAAACCATACAGTATTATATAAAAATAAATCTCTCAGTTTAGTTGGAGTTGGTGTTGGTGAGAGAGAGGGAAGACCGTCAGAGTTTAGATATGGCGGATGAGAAAGAAGAGGGAATATCAACGGTGAAGTCGATTCTGGTGTACCCCATCAAATCTTGCCGAGGAATTTCTGTTCCGCAAGCGCCCATCACTTCCACTGGTACTCTCTCATTTGTTATGCTTATACATATTCTCTTTTTGAATTATCACCTTTTTCACTTATTTTTCTGAAGGATTCAAGTGGGATCGGCAATGGATGATCGTCAATTCCAAGGGCAGAGCAATTACTCAGAGAGTTGAGCCGAAGCTTGCTTTAGTCAAAGTCTTTCTGCCCGATGAAGCGTTTTATGAGGATTGGCAATCTGATAGCAACTCCTTTTTAGGTAAGCACTTGCTGGATGCTGCTTTCTTTCCTTCATGTCAGTTGTAGAATGGAAAATATATCTAGAATTTTGACATTCGAGACTTGGACTTCTTTTGTGGTGCATCAGCCAACAAGGAAAATACAAGAACCAACTTTAGGAACGATATGGGTTATTATCGATATTTTTAATGTAGCAGAATTGTTATTGATGCTTCAATATGATGCCGTTCTTTTCTCTCTAATTTCTTGTTGTTGGATTGTGCGGCGGAATTTTATAATTTTATTTCACATTCAAAACTTGAGCACTCGTGTGTATATAAATATCATTCATAGGATGTTTATCAATAGATTTACCTTTTGGTACTTCAGTCTCGAATTTGACTATTTTGGTTTAATACGGTGATAGCCCTTCAGGTTGGACAATGAACGGAGTCCTTCTCGATCCTCCAAAATCAATTACAGGACTAGATCTCTTGTTCCTTTAGGCACTATCTGTTAGGATAAGATTAATAATAAATGGTATAATTATAAAATGATTGGGTTGAACATAGAATAATGTTTAATAAAAGCAATATGTTGTAACCAGTGGGACTTCCCAACATAAGTGTTAGTTGATCGGGCTACTGGTTTGATGTATTAAACTTCGGATAAGGTGTTAAATTACATTTTTAACCTTTGTAAAAATTAATAGATATAACAAAAAGAAAAGATGCGTTATAATATTATAATGATTTGATTGATCCGAGATAAATAACTAAATATTTGATTGATGTGAAATACATATGTAGGATTGATTGATGCGAGATAAATAATAATCCAGCCGAACATAGATATGATAGGAGTATGATATGATTATTAAAACTATGATGCAAGAGGAACAGTGCCTTATTTATTTGCACTAGAAATGAATAAAGATTTGCTTGAAGAAGAGAGAAACGAAACACACGATCCAGTGGCGGGCGGTGGTGCAAGCAGGCGGCGACCGTGTGTGTTTGTAGGAGGAGAGAGATATGTAGTATGCTTTTATGAATTAATTCATAATGAGAGGGAGAGTATACATATATATAGATTTAGTTATTGAGTTCAAGTTCATCTAGAACTCTACATTAGATCTATCTAGGACTCTTCCTAGAGTTTTGTTTCACTTGGATTCTTCAATAGATCGATGATCTGATATCATCGATTTGACGAGTTTAAATGGCTTGTTCTGACATCATTTCTGGAACACTTCCAGTCTATTTTTAGTAGTTGTACTTCCCTTCACTGTTTTTAGCAATCGTACTCTCCAAACCTCAAATACTTGAAAACTTATTTACAAGCTTTATCTTTGATTATATCAACCTTTCTTTCTCAGATTCAACTTATTGAATTTATTATCTCAACGGGAACAAGAAGTTCAGTGCTGGTGTGACCCTCAATGATCAGGGATATAACCTAGGCGTGGTTCATAACTTGTGTGATTCAAGACAACCCGTTGTTCCTTATTCATGCTTACCATATTAGTTCTAATTCTATGAATCAACTCTTTGATCATAAGAATGTCATAACTCATTTTTTATCAAACTCATCGAATCATGGTAAGAGCGTCTAGTAGCACGGCCCCATGATTCCTAGGTATCATTGATAATGGCTACAAGAACCAATCGATTATGATTAGCGTACAATACGGTTTCTTCATCTCAAATATCCCTATCAAATTAAGAATCATTGGTACATCGAAGGTTGCTAATGATTCGATGACTATGTGAAACATCTCTGAGATCAAATTGCGGCATCACATCACTCATATCTACTGTGGCCAGAGACAAGGTGCACTATTATCTGTTGAGGTTACATTGGATATCCATGCACATATTTGAGCAGTGAATCCTTGACTATGATGTACAGGCTTCTAAACGTTTCAGGATTACATCCACACCCAATCTCACCACCTGAAGATACTTGTGGAACCAGTAAATAAGTCGATGTGTAATACTAACATGTAAAGCCTCAGTGTTTATCAGGTCGTAAGGACTAATTATGTACAACCATAACCATTGACTTAACCTACTCGATGAATAATAACCCTGTGGATAATACGAGGGAGGGTTGTTCAATGATCTCATTGCTTAATTATCTATTTGTATGTTTGTCCGTACCATTCTATATGGTACACAATATCACAAATACTAGTCTCGAACTCGAGCGACCCTTATTCTTTTTTTGGGCGGCACATTCGACTCGAAACATAACTTAGCATACACAATAATTAATGATTCGTATATCCAAATCTTGATGTAAGCGGCTTGCATGAATAAACGGATAGAGCATTTGTGATAATATAATAAAATAGAAATATATTGAAATGAATTATGAATTGGGTCTCTTTTTTCAGAAATGGAAAAGGTAACAAATGTGAGATCAAAAAGGTGCAAGTCATTGAGAAACTCTTCTACGTTCTTGAATGGATAATTGAGCACGTTGACACTCTCGTATTTATTCTTCTTCAGAGGTGAAAGCTCCTGGCATGGATGTACTGAATGTTCCATTGACTAAACCACTGAAAAATTCGGATAATGTCTCCGTGTGGGAGTGGTGTGGTTCCGCTATGGATGAAGGAGCTCGTGCTGCAGAATGGTTCTCCACGTACCTTGGGAAATCTAGCCGGCTGGTGCGTTTTGATTCTGGTAAAACAATGGAACTTACACCCATAACAATACCCTTCCCCTCCTCACCATATGATTTTTGTGTAACTTGGTTCCAATATGACATGAATAGTATTTGAAACAAAGATTATTTTTTGCTTCTTTCAATATCTGCAATATACCATTACACGTGGTTTCTGGTAAATTAGAATTGAAGGATGGAACTATAGTTCTGTATCGTATATTAGGAACACTCTTAAACATGCTTGATTTTACTTTTATTTCGTCATACAGATTCACAGGTTAGGCCAGTGGATCCAAATTATGCCCATGGATACAAGGTTATGTTTTCTGATGGATATCCATTCCTTTTGGCATCACAGGTGAATAACGATTGAGCTTAATGCAACATTTTTCATGTCATAAAATCTTATGTATTGTATGTACATCATTTCAGGGATCTCTGAATGATTTAAACTCTCTTCTCAAGGAACCTGTGCCAATTGACCGTTTCCGGCCCAAGTAAGCTCGTTCATTTCTCATTGAAGCATCCTAAGAGTATTTGAATAAAAATTGGCTTAGCTTCATGATGGAGCAATGGCTACTTGCTCTGAACATAATTATGTTCCTGGGCTTAATCATAGGTTCTTTCTTGTTAGCAATGCAGTGTTGAATAGAATTGTGCTTAGATTCATATGGAGCAATGGCTACTTGCTGTGAACATAATGTTCCTGGGCTTAATCACTAGGTTCTTGTAAGCAATTTGGTGTTAACTAACATGTACAACAAAATCCAGTTTATTCTTCTTAAATATTCATGACTTGGGTATGCTTTCCTTCGCACATATTCTTCATATTGATTTTGTGTAATGAAAGTTTTCGAAATATGCTTTTCTTTTCAGCATTCTGGTGGATGGATGCTTTCCATTTTCTGAGGATTTGTGGACAGAGATAAGGATAAATAAGTTGACATTCCAAGGTGTTAAACTTTGCTCACGTTGTAAGGTGAGTGAATATTGCTGAGCTCTTTCACTGGTAATTCCTAGAATCTTCATGACCATGGGTGATTCGGCAAATTTAATGATGGGTAAAACGGGACAATGGGGCATATATCTATGTTGAGCATGTAATTATTTTTGTTTCAAATATTATCTGCCACAGTTTACAAAACTTTGGATAAGAGTGAAGGGCAGTCACCTCCCCTTATGCTCCACTTCACCCACCCTGCCAATGATGACTAAATTGAGTGTTATCCACACACAGAAATCTGTGATCTTTGTCATATCCGTTTTTTAGCCTAACTTTTAGAAGATAAAATCTAAGGATGCATTTGGATCGAAAAACTTGAAATTCATGATCTAAATTCATCATACTTTTTGGATGCTTTTGAATTCAATGAGTTTGAGATCCTTTCCTAGTAGATTTCAATTTCATTGAAAACAGAGCTATTTGAAAGCCATTCATCACATCCCGTCCCAAAATCTAATCAGGCAATCTAAATGCAACCTGAGGTATATCTTACATCCCTGCAGTGGTTCAAACATTTAGTATCTCATCTCACTTGATCAGAAACCATCATTCAGGTGCCCTCGATTGATCAAGAAACTGCTGTAGTAGGGTCTGAGGTTAGCGAGACTCTATTGAATTACCGTTCTAACGAAGTCTTACGGCCAAACAGCAAACGGCAGAAAGGAAGAGTGAGTAAATTTGCCGAAAGGAAAAGTTTATCTGTTATCTTACCTAGAAAGAAAATCTTTTGAGCAAATTCGCTTACACTCGCTTGATGCACGACCATTATCGGAATGGTGCTCGTGCTGGATTTCTTCAGGTCTATTTTGGGCAGAACATGGTATGTAAGGACTCGCTTGGCCTAGGAGTGGAGAATACGGGCGATAGCATGATTCTCAAAGTGGGAGATCCTGTATTCATCCTGAAGATGGTATCATCTCCTGATGATGCTCCCGCTTGATTCGAGTTCGTTTTCTAAACAGATGTGGTGTCCAATCCATTCTCGACGTTTGAGAAGCACTTCTTGTAAATGTCATATACCACAACATGGCTATCAAGAGGCAGTTTTTAATAAAAACGTTGTCAACATTGTACCTATGTAAAATATTTTCAAATTTAAAATAATTTTAAATTCAAGATTTAAATTTAATTCCTTTGTATAGCAGTTCTTGAAGTCCATGGATTTTGTCCTTCATTTTCATTTCTTTAACTCGATCATTTGTCAACCAATGACCTCAAATTTCTACAAACGGAAACCATTTATCGATCTGAATTCAAAATATTGAATCCAAAAGCGACATAAATTACGGAGAAGTGTGAAGGCCCTAAAACAGTCGATTAATATGGTGACCATCTGATTTTCCACTTATTTGAGGGAGTGGGAGAACTCAGATAAATTACAAAATAGAAAAATAAACCTTCGATTAGATAGAGAACTCATACTGCAATCAGATGCACTACTTCACTTTGATAAGATACAAGATCACACTCTCCTAACAATCTGGCCTCGTCTGATCATCTCCCCAATGGCGTTTTTAGCAATCATGCACAAGACTTTTGCATCATCTGCTACCGCTGGGGTTAAAACAATGTTTTAACTTCATTGAAACTAAGATTGAGATTGTGTTCGAATGGAATGATTTGAACTTCCGTGAAAGACTCGGACAGACTTACAAATGATTCCATTTTGAGAGTGTTTAAAATCATTTCATTGGCTTATAGAAAGACCAATAACATAATGAGGTAAATATCAAATCATTCGATTCAAACACAACCTAGAAGCTGTCCTTCGCCTGACGAATGGCACCCAAAACCTCAGCATCATCAGCTGACTCGGGAATATTCAGTGACTTCCTGATTTCCATGCTTGACGTTCGAAGGAAAGGATTGCACAACTTCTCCTTTCTTAAGGAGGTCGGAATCTGAGGTACATAAGCTGCATTAGATCTAATAAATTTTCAACCATGAAGAGTAGAGTGGGAGAACCATCAAAACAACGAGAGACATTACATGACTAAAAGAAGAAAACATTTATATTATGAATTGGAAGAAAGAAAAAATTTCCATCCTCAAGAGTCAACTATACAGGCTCTCCCAAAGAAGAGAGCAATCCGGCTTACTTACGATTAACTTAGAAATGTATCACCACGGGGATCAGTTAAAGAAAATATCATTTACCTCTTAAAGAAAATGGTCACGAGTTTTAGCATGATTCACGGTTAATAGAAGCTTAAGCTATGCCATCTAAAATTTCACTTATTAATTCACAGAAATGTGCAAAACTTGATTTCGGATGTGCATTATAAACCATCCCTCAATCAAGCAGGAAATATGTTGAATAAAAGCTTCATAGACAGGATATAGAGTCAAAAGTACCGTTGGCAATCCCTTGTTACGGAACTGAGCTACATGGGCTGCATAAGACTGCAACTCCTCATTTCCAGGTTCTATTGATAGCGCAAACTTGGAGTTACTCTGTAATACAGACCACACAATTATAGCCACAGTGACTAGCTACTTTAGGTTGGTTGATTGTGGGGGTGCGAGTGTCTCTGCGCGTGTGTGTGTGAGTGTGTTTGGTGGGGGGAACAATAACAAATTATCTCACTGACCAGTGTGTACTCGTGACCACAGTAAATGTTCGTATCATCTGGTAAAGACATAAGTTTACTCAGTGAAGAGAACATCTGTTGCAAATAAATGGTACCATAATCATGTCTCAAATTCAACTTCTGGGGGTTGGAAGAACAGGAGGGAGGTTACAAGTATGAACCCCTCATGAAATACTGTCAGAAAAATAAGTCAGTATCTTCTTGTTGAACTTACATCTCTCTTAAAACACCCTAAGCACCCCCAATTCATTGCAAACACAAACATAACAGAACTTCACAAGTGGAGGAGAAAACTGGATGCAGCAATTGTCACATCAAGGCAACTAAACATTGGTTTTCCACGCATCGATTAAATAAAGCTAGTGGTGTGCAGGAGTTGAAGTAAATTCCAAAAATGTAAAAATTCATGGAGTTGAAGGCTAATGGGCAAGGAGAGGAATGGAAGCAGCACAACCCACCATAGATTTATCCCCATATATCATTGTCAGAGAACAACAGGAATCAGTTACCAGATACTCATATTTATCAAACGAATAGCCGTAGAATAATGCAACAGAAATACATTTAACATGACATATAATCAACACAAAATCAAAAGCCTTGGAATAACCTGCGCAGGAGTAGAAACCATCAACAATTGAACTCAATTTAAAAAGCACAGGCTAAAGATATGACTATACATAGAACTTAAAATTCAGTATCAAATTTACCTCCTGAGGAGTTCCCTCAAAAATTTTACCACATGATAAACTGAACAAAGTGTCTCCTGTGAATACTGACTTTGATCCAGGAAAGTAGAAACTAATGTGGCCTGCTTGCAATGAAAAGACAAATGATGAGGAAGCTTGACAGAAGTAGACTACAACATACTTCTACTTGAAAAACAAGCCAAACAGTGATTATGGCTCCCCCACTGCTTGCAAATCCAGTTCATTTGGAACAACATAAATTCTTCTATAGAGTACAAAACAACGAAAGATTCCCTCTCTTCAAATAGAAGACATGCAGGCACAAAGTAAGTGATAGACAGTGGAAATTGTAAGTACTCCAAGCAATTCTTGTGCACCGGGACTTCAGAAGGAGAAAAGAAAACAGAACTCTGATGAAACTTTTCATACCCCTTTTTATATCATGACTAAAGGTATCTAGAGTTTTCACATACAATTCAACACTAACATGAAAATTCAATTGCACTTGGACAAGAACCAAAATAATACACTGACAACTACAATATATGAGATGCTTAAGCAGATCCTCATTTTACACATTTCTTGGGGCTAAAATGGAGTGCCTCGGTTTTGCACCGAATGATGCTGATCATGCATACTCATGATACTAAAGTCAATCTAGTAATGAGCTCGTTCAGATGAAATAACAGAGTAAACATGAGAGTAAAACGACGAGAATTTGCAATTCTCCATGTAAAGGGTTAATAGATTGTATGAGATTTTGAAGAAAATGACAGCCATTTTTCTTTGCAAGGTAATGGAACCCAGAATTTAGCTTCTAGTACTTGCTATAAATATGATAGCAGAAGGATTGGTTGTACCACATAGCTATTATACACAACCTCCACCACCACCACCACTACACAAGTATTTATCCCACTAAGTGGGGTCCTTTATATGGATCCTCCTACGACATTGTGCTCTCTCTTATAGTATCATCTGCTTTTAATGCATATCATAGTTAATCAATGTTATTCAAGTTTTTAGTTGTCTTCCTCTTTGTCTTTTAATATGGGTATTAGTCATGGCTTCGCAACTCCTAATTGAAGCCTCCACTAGTCGCCTCATACCATCGCACGCGTGTCTCCCTAAATTTTCTTCAATAGGAGCAACCCCAACATTTTCTCTAACATACTCAATCCATAGCCCACCCAATCCAAAGTTTTATGTCCGCATATAGTATCATCATCTCTCTACTCTAATCTTTTGTACCACACAAGTTATCCGTTAAGTACATTATTAATTGAATGAAGACTTATATTGGCTGTGCCAAGAACTTAGCGGTTTTAAGACTTTATAGGAAGTCCTATCCTATAAATTAATATTTCCTGCATTATCAATGGTTTCCGCTCCTGTTAAAGAAAAATGATTCTCTTAGGCAATGCACTGCAGAAACTAAGTGGTTTCACTGAGTTAATGTCTTCCTGTTCGACTTCTATGCACAACCATTAGGAGCCTAGTTGACCTTTTCACCATAAGATGCATCCACTATTGGATATACTTCTAATTAAATTTTAGTACATAGTTATTCTTTTTACACCTAAAGAGTGTATAAAAAAGTTTCTTTGTATCTTTTTCCTAACCATGACAACACATCCAAAATATGAGAAATCATGGAATCAATACATTATAAATCAGGTCCATACAGTTAGTAATCTGAATCATAAATCCACGTGTCATTTGTATAAAATGCTTGAATTAGATTCCGTGAAGTATCTCCTCTCCTGTGATCAAGTTCTAGAACTAGTACTCTACGAAATGATTAGATTATGTATTTGGTGACAAATTGAAGATGCTAGTGCAAATGAAACCAACAAATTAAAACCAAAAGAAAAATAATATTTAATTCATAAGATAATTTTCAGATAAAAAAGGATTGCTGATCTTCAAATAAAACCTCGTGTGTGACCAGGAGTTTCCAATGCAAGCACCTCATGGCTAGCAAACATCCATTGGTCTCTGTCATTCAAAACTATGTCGATGCCAGGAATTCTTTCTTTGTCTAAAGCAGATCCAATCACCTACAAGAATATACCAAGACATAGGGATTGATGTGCAAACAAAAGCACATTCTGAGGCAAAGGAAAAACAAATGACAGATAAAACAAAGTCTTTTTATCCTCGACGTCTATTATGAACAAATGACTGACAAGCAAAGTTAGTTTTATCCTTGATTAGGAACCACAACTTCTGATATTCACAAGTATTAAGCAATATGCTAATACACAGGTCAAGCATGTACACACATTTAATAGTGGCTTAAGCTCAAAAGTAACTTGCATCCAACTTACCAAGAAAAATGGATGTCAACTCTCATGTTTGGCTCCTATAAGTTGCAACTTATAGAAATTATAGGGAGAGTACAATTATAATTGCCAATAGAGTGGATGAAAAGTGATGTTTAATTGTGTTATCGAGTTTCAAAATTTTGTTACACCCACTAGCTGTACTTCTAGTATTGTTTCTTTTTCTTTCTTTTATAATTTTTATTGATTGTCGGAATGATATGCTCTCATTCTAATCATCAATTTTAGTGACCGATTTGAGAGCCATAACGTGAAACAAAGTTTGAATATGCAATACAATCTTCCAATGAAAGAAAGTTTAAATGAGCTAATTGAATATGCAATAGCCAAATCTTCCAATGTAGGAAATTTAAAGATGAATATGCAAAGATAAGTCAAGCTAATTGAGCAAATATATAATAACGAGCTAGGTTTCTCAGTAATTAATAAGGGTCGACTTAATTTATTGAAGGGCCTTAAGTTAGAATGTTAGATAATTTTCGTAATAATTAGTTTTTTCCATGGATGAATAAAGGTTTATTTTAAGCTCATTGTGCAAAGTTAGCATATTATATTCTATAAATATATATCACAAGAAAATGCCTTTTGTACCGGATCAGTTATTACATTAGTAAGAATGCACATCTTTCTACAATTTGGTGTTTTGTGTTCTTATTGGACAAAGAAAGAATTATTAAGATAAAATCATGGAAAGATCTAAACCTTGCCTTCTTTGCCTTTGTTCTTCAAAGTGCATCTAAAACAACTCAAACTCTTGACAAAATTTTGTTTGTGGTTATATAAATGTTGAATAGGTTTGGAAAGTTTGCGAACTAGCTTGCTGATCAGGACGGCCCCTTCGGCATATTTTTGACATTATTGTCAGAAACGGTGTGTTATATCAGGATTACAGATCCAAAATGAACAGAATCTTTTAAAGGCTCATTTTGGATCGAAACTTGGAAATCCAAGTTGATAGAGAGATCTCTTATCCAAGTTAATAGAGAGATCCCTTTTAATCATCATCGTTATATAATCATTACTCCAAGACATGACCTATAATTGTCAGACTAAAAGAAATTAATTTCCAGGCTCCATATTGCACTTTCGAATTCCTGAAGCATCTCAAGTTCCCAAAGCTCAAACGAGGGGCATATGCAACACATGAATATGAGCAATCCTCCTTCAGTAAAACATTTCTACCATCTCAAAAGAATCTTAAGGAATTCGTCAAACATCACAAAGTTGTAACTTCATGATAAATTTTACAAGGGAAAATTACTTTGAGAAATGGAGTCACTATAACACTTCAAATCAGAATTCATCTACTGGCAGAAACAACCAAACATAAGGTTGTAGCGTTATCGGTAACACCAATAGTCGTTCTTAATAACATATAATAAATAGTTTCAGAAAGGAGTAAATGCTAGGACCAAGAGTATCTTAGTAAACTTTTCATTATATACTTACAAATTCAAAAAAATGTATGCTTTAATTTTTCAAGTGCATGAAGGTCATATGCAACAAAAGATAAAATAAACCGAACCTTAGCACCATATCTTTCTTTTAAGTCCAAATTTCCACCGGTGTGATCAAAATGATGATGAGTATTTAATATGTAGTTCAAATTCCAATTCTTCCGGTTTAACGCATCCACTATTGGCAAGGATTCAGAAGGATCAACCACTCCAACTGTTCCAGTATTCACATCATGTATCAGATAAGCATAGTTATCTCGAAGGCATGGTACCTACAGTAAAGGAAATACGTAAAATCCAATGAAGTATATTTTACAAACCTTGACTGCATGTTTCATGCAGGAACATAATGCATATGACAAGAAGGTCATCTCGTCATCTTTGTCTTGTCTAAAACAAGAAAACGATGTAACTGCAACCCTATCCCACCACTGTATAATGGAGTAATAAACATCACACCATGTCATCCTTATTGTCAGTTTGAACTTATATGCATAAATTCTTATAACAGAGACAAGAAGTGTCGGAGATTATATAAAACACAAAGTTAAAAAACAAGGGTAAATCCAACTCAATTTGGGAATGTCCACAGAAATGGTAGATCATAGGACTACTAGAGAAGATTTACACTAAGGAAATACTTTTAGCCTGCTATATTACAAAGTTTCATGATGCTCCTCCAGATCATATGACGTGATATAGAAAACAAAATTAGATTTTGTTGGCTTGGCAGTGAAAAATACTGCCCTTTCGAGTAACTATCACAAGTAAAAGCACAGTTTCAACTTTTAAAAGAATATTAGTTTCCTATGTAGCCAGTTAAAGTAATTTTTTGGGAATGTAATGTATATAATAATTATTAAAAAATCCATAATGTTTTATGTTGTTTTGTTTAAGTAATCTGAAACCCCAAGGTTATTGGGATAGCTGACGATATACATGTTTTGAGGCTAAATTAACATACTGTTAATTTTAATGCAGATGCGCGATAAAAACAAATTGTAAAACTAAGAAAGTCGAACACTGAGATAAGATAAATCATCGAAGGTAAATCATCAAAACAGTTACATAAGCCCATATTCACGACCCACTCTGAAACAAACCAGAAATCAAGCTTTGTATCTGCCCCGATAACACTGCAGCAGAGTGAAAAATCGAACCTTTAACTTATTACAATGAAGAAAGTAATATGAAAGGAAGCCTAGTTTAATGATCATTAACGAAAAATCAATCTCAAAGGAAACTTCATTAAATTGAACATGACCAAGTGAATTTCCTTTATTCTTGGTCGTCTCTCTTCATGAATTCATCATTTAACAGAATGCATAACTTCAGCCCAGCAAGTATTTACCTCATACAACAAGAATTCAAGGAGTTCAACCGCAAAGTTAATCTTCATACTAGATAGTTATGCATCTCGAGAATATCGCTCACCAGTTCAATTTGCAATGTTGAAAATGTTTTGATGCTACAAAAGTTGGAAACTCCTCCTAGACTTCGGCTAACACCTCGCAAGGTCTTGAATGGCATTGAAAAGCGCCTCATAAACCCATACAAAAGATTCTTTCTCACGCAAAGATGTCTCATTCCGGGCCATACACATAGCTCTGAACCCTTCTTAAGAATATGACCACCATAAAAACGGTTAGAAATCAAATACACTACCGTCCACAAAATCCACATAGCAATGAACTAGTGAATAACTCACAAATGAATCTAACTTGAAAACTAATCTCTTAACGAGAGCACAATTACCAGTCCATTTTTCTGCCTACACAAAGGTCACGAATATATAGCAATGAACTAGTGATAACTCAAAAAATGAATCTAACTCGAAAAAGTAATCTCTTAACGAGAGCACAATTACCAGTCCATTTTCTGCCTACACACAGCTCACGAATCTATAAATATCATAACTCAAATTCCACTGAAAATCATTGAGAGAACATATTCAAAAATGAAGGATCATAATGACATATTGAAGCCTTTCAATGCAAAAACAAATTGTCATAAATGTGTTGTAGTCTTGTAACAAGCTGAGAAAATTTAACCATCACTCAATCATAAAAGTTGAGAATACTTTCACTAAAACCGAAAAGAACACATCGACGATCAGAATTCAATATGCATCATATTTTCTCTAAATGGGAAAAAAAAAAGTCAAACCAAGATAACAGAACACCAAGAAATAAGGATCCCATTAAAATAAATCTCACAGGTAAACCGAATATAGGAAGAATCATATTTACTGCAAAGATCCAGAATACCCAAAAAGAAAAAAAATACACACACGCATTAAATTACAGAATGAGATACATGGGTGCAGAGGAAAAGAGAAGAGACCAGTAAACGAGGGAAGGAAGCCATAAAAGAAGGGGCTGCTTTACAGAATGCCATTTGCAGTGACCACCGAACAAGTATCTACAGTGATGGGAGGTAGGGAAAATCAGAAAATGGAGACATACAGTTTAATTCAAATGGAAGAGCATACCATATAAAAAAATAAACATGGATGTATGGAATTAATTGTTAATAAATTTAATTATTATAAATTTATTTGTTAACTTATTAACTAATAATTGTTTAAAAGTTCAAAAAAATAAAAAAAATACTAGAACAACAAACATTGTATATCAAAGGTCATGAGAAACCCGAGACTGTGTGGGTCGAGCATGCATTGAGTCAAGTATTGTGTGGTTCGTGTCTAGCGCCGGTCGAGTCTGGGCTTAGTAGTTTTCATAAAAATTAGAAACGTAAACCCTTGATGTTTGGTCAAGCAAAGGTAAACTATGGGTCGAGTGTCTAATATGTGGGTCGAGTTTATATTATTTGGGTCGAGTTTATAATCTATGGGACGAGTCATAATTATGTGGGTCGAGTTGTACCAAGACTCCACACACAACTCTACTGACAGATTGGACCCAGACTCCATTAGAACTCGACCTTGAAACAACTCAACCAGATAAAAAAACTCGACCCACATTAATTGTAAGGTTCTGGTGCAATCATATTGGAGAATTCAGATCAGATGTGGGTTGTGCTGATCGGGATCGAGCTATGCTGATCGGGATCGAGCTATGCTGATTGGATCGAGCTGTGCTGATCGGGTAGTGCTGTGCTGATCTGATCGAGCTGTGTGGAGCTGATCGAACTATGTTGATCGAGCAGAGCCGTGCTGTTCTGAGTAGTGGTGTACTGTTTTGAGTAGGATGAGCTAATCTGATAGCGATGGTACAGTTTGAGTAGCGCGAGCTGATCTAAGTATCGACGTACTGTTCTGATTAATGTTGTGTTGATCTGGCCAGTTGTGCTGACCCAATAGTAACGTCCTGATCAGGGAGTTAGTTCAAAGGAGACTTTGACGTCCTAATCTTGGAGTCAGCTCAGAGAAGGCTTTGACGTCCTAATCTGGGAGTCAGTTCAGAGGAGACTCTTATGTACTTATCATGGAGAAGCTGTGATTTTCTGGTTGCACTGTAGATCAATTCTGGGAGCCGTGATGAAGAAGTTTCTAAGTATATGTTATAGTTATATAACTTAAGATGATCAGGCATGGAGAGAAGTGTTAGATATTTTCTAGAGAGCTTATCTGAAACTCAAACCCTAACCCTAGGAGGTGGGTTGTGCTGGTCGGAGATCGACTAATCTATTTTGAGTGTGGGCAGTACTGTTGGAACCCTCTGTCACGCCCCGAGATCGAGACTCATGACATCGGCAATATTAAACAATTTAAAAATGTAAAACATTAAGTCATCATAGCATAGCTCAAACCAGTCTATTACATATCCAAAATGATATCGTTTTTACATCGGAAAATCAGAAAAAATAGCGGAAGCGAAAACAAAATTTAAAATGTAATTACAACAACAAAACGAAATCTTCACCAGCCCCAGAACTGATCTTGTTCTTCTTCTTCTACCTGCTCTTCATTCTTATCTGGGTGGAGAAGTAAGGGGGTGAGTGTTTGGGAAAACACTCAGCAAGTGGGGGATACCATTCGAGCATACAAAATATACTTATACATATACTGAATAACAGATTTCAGAACAGAGCTTAGACAGAACAGAGCATAGCATAACAGAGCAAAGAATAGCATAACAGAGCATAGCCTAGCATAACAGAGCATAGCCTGACAGATAGCACTGATGATTACTTCGTGTTTATGGTTTACTGATCAGTCCCTAAGTTTTACTCCTCTAAGGGGTCGAGGCCATTAGTTACACCAAGTAACCCAGAAATCCGAAATATTCCGTAAACTCATATAACGACAGAATCGTGTCTATGGTTTACTGATCAGCCCCTAAGTTTTACTCCTCTAAGGGGTCGATGCCATTAGTTACACACAGTAACCCAGAAATCCGAAATATTCCGTAGACCCATATAACAAAAGCAAAAATCAGTGCAAGCGGAGTTTGAATGAGATAAAACCATCTGAACAAAAGGTGCTTATCAACTGCTGGTTTGTCGCTGTTACTTCCTGCTGATTGCTGACGTTACTGCTGACGTCATCGTTGCTTAGCTCTCCAGCTGGTCTTCTCGCACCAGCCGGTCTTTCTTCATCTGCTGATCATGAATGGCCAACTGCTGAACCCTTGTCGGTCAAAGCTGGTTTGACCGTCCAGCAGGTAATTTCGACCAGCAGCTAAATTCGCGTAGTCGCTATACAAAACGACGACGTTTGCTGTAAATCAGATCTCTCGCTAAGCAAATCAGATCCCATCATACGACGTCGCATTCTTCCCGTGCAAATGCCTATCAGATCTCTCCATCGCGCGCCCAAAACAGATCTTAACTAAACGCTGTCGTTTTGCTAAAAACACGCGGTGGATGTTTGCGCGCCTCTCGAATGCAGATTTCTCCCACAAACCTGCGTTGACCATGTGAGATCTGGTTTGACCCGATTTTTTTTTTTTCGGGTTTTCACACCCTCTCTCCAAACCCGTCTTTTCCCGAACAGTCTTGAGGCCTAAGGTGATCGGAGGAGGGAGCACGACAATAGTTCATACGTGTTTTTTTGCATTTTCCGACCGTTTGCCTCATCTGTTCTATATGGGAAATAAAATAAACTACATGGGAAAAACTAGGAAAATAAACAAGATAGACCAAAGCACAAAACACTACTCCATTCGTCCCTTCATTCGTCTCAGTTATGCAGTTCACTTCCATATTTAGTATTATTTTTTTATTTTTTACCAATTCTATTTAATTTATATATTTAAATATGTATGAAAACACACAGAGGTCTAAATAGATAGGATGGATAGAGTACTACCAAAGTCATATCCGACTTCTCAATTTCAAATTTACTGCTTGTTGAGTTTAATCAGACTTGCATTGCATCGTTCCGGGTTTCATCCGATGATTAGAGTCGCATATATGTTAATTAAACCTGTATCTATAGCCTTTTTAGTTTAATTGTTATTACACAAGAAAGATGCAACTAATGAAGTGGCTATATTAAATGCGAACAAACTCAATGAACGAAATTGAGCAAATGATATAAAAAAACATATACATAATTTACCTTTGTTAGACCGTAATTTTAATTTTCGAAAATCTACTCCTCCATAGGCTTGAACTGTTTATATTCATAAAAGTAAGCGTAATCATCAGAGAAGCACGTGTTCTTGCTTAAAACGAAAATCTCATCTCATTCTTCAAATTCTAGTCATTACTTGAAGAATAAATGCAAGAGTTTGTCAAAATGGTCCAAGGCTTTTCATTTATATATTTCCTGGTAAAATATGAATCATCAATACATGATGTTGCATTCATTTAAAATGTGAGAGATCCACGTGATCTAAATCTAATGGCATTGAGTCAGCCGAGGATCTTCTAACTCCTATTTTTTATAAGAAATTCAAGGAGATACTAGTTATTATACAAGTCATGGATCCGGGTAGAGGTGGCCACGGGCTAACAATGGCATTGAGTCAGCCGAGGATCTTCTAACTCCATTTTTTTTTATAAGAAATTCAAGGAGATACTAGTTATTATACAAGTCATGGATCCAGGTAGAGGTGGCCACGATCGGAACCGAACCGTGATCAACGGGCCGGTTAACCGGGTCAACAGGTTTTGACCCGGAACCGTATAGCTACGGGCCGGTTACGGGTTGCGCAATCCGCGACCCGTCGACCCGCCGGGTCGAACCCGGAACCGACCCGGTGGATCGAGTTATTGTATTAAAAAAAAATTGATAGTAACGTTCGACCTGTCGGTCCGGGCCCGGTCCGAACCACTGGGCCGACACGACGGGTCGACCGTTAGAATTAAAAATAAAATAAAAATGCACACAGCGGTCGACCCGGCGGCCCAACCCGTCGGGCTAACCGTTGCAATATTAAAAAAAATTAAAATTTGCTTATAAATACCCCAACTCCCTTCATTTCATTTCACACCAACTTCTCTCAATCTTCTTCTATATCTCAATCTTTTATCTCTCAATCTTTCATCTTTCTATCTCATATTCTTATCTCGTAATTTCTTAAGCTCTCGTAAATCCCTGATTTTTTCTTTTTGTAATCTTTCAACTACTACATTACAAATGGCGGAATCAAGTCGTCGTGGTGGTCGTAAAGGAAAGTCTGTTGTTCCCGCTACGACTGATGTTTCTCCATTAAATATCGAAGATCTTGATTTTCTATTCTCCGACGATGAAAATACTCAACAAGAAGTTGAAGCCCAACCAACACGTCAACAAAGTCAAGGGACGCAAGGTAGCACATCGATACCGTCGGCGCTTACAGTATCGATGGGTGGGCGGTCAAAATCCGACATCTTCATTAAACATTTTGATAAGATGACACTTTCCTCTGGTGATCTTCAAGCAATTTGCAAGTATTGTTCAAAATCCTATAAATGGTAACATGGATGAGGATATGGCACATTGAACCGGCACATCGAGAAGAATCATCCGATGAAAATTGGTATTTCTAGAACTCAAACTCAAATACCTACATTTTCATCCCGATCTAGAAACGACTCTCAACTTTTTAAATTTTCTGAATCTCAATTTAGGGATAAAACTGATAGATTTATTGCTGTAGAACAACTTTAAATTAGTTTTGGTGATAAATTATCTTTTGAAAATTGGCAGTGTTAATACTGCAATTAGACGCATCCAAAGAAATACACTTAAACGCATCAAAAGACGCAAGTATATCCCATTTTTTCTTTAATGGCAAAGGAGATTCTTGCATGTCCTATTTCAATGGTTAAAGTGGAGCAAGCGTTTAGCATGAGAGAAAACACGTAGGATGAGACGAGATCTACTATTAGGCCGGAGAATTTGGAAGCACCATGTCTTCTTAACTATTGGTCGAGAGCTGCCTTAAGAACACAAGATAGCCAAAACGAGACAAATGACGACGAAGACACCGAGGGCACTTCTGGAACAACAACTGGAGGAAGCACAAGTGATTAGATCAATTTCCCAATTTAATTCGTCTTTACTTTCTATTGTAATTTTAACTTATTTGTATTATTATTCAATTATATTTATTTTTGAAAATTATTTACATTTCAAATTTCAAATTCAAATACCAATTATTATTCTTTTAAATTCAAATTCGAATTCAAACAAAATTAAGGTTCGAATTCAAAATTCAAAAATTCAAATTAAAATTATAAATTAAAATTCGAATTAATTAAAATTCAAATTCTGAAATCAAAATTCAATTCGAAATTCGAATTTCAAAAATCAAAATTCCAATTTTAAATTTAATTATAAAAATACCTATTTTTTTAAAAAAACGAAATTCATTTTTTTAAAAAAAAACGAAATTAAATTTTTAATTTTTTCCTTCGAAATTCAATTTTAAAAAAAAATTAAAAACCTGAACCGGGCCGGAACCGGTCCGAAACCGCCGGTTCCAGACCCGGACCTGAACCGGTTCTCACGGTTCCTGTTCCGGTTCCAGGTTTTCCCAACCCGGAACCGGCCCGTGGCCGGGTCTAGATCCAGGTCATTTGTCATGCCTAACACAAGTTTTAAATTTTATTTGACATCTAGTTTGAACACTCTTGTGGTTTAATCACAATAATACGATATTTTATTTATTTTTTTATCTTCAATTTCTAATATCATCTCTAACGCAACACCAAAATGGTGTTTTATATCATTTTGATGCTGTAAAATGAAGTCAACCATTTGCACCATTTCTTCAAAATGGTACAGCACCAAATATTTTGCATGATATTTGGTGCAGAGTTTTTTGCTCTGCGTCAAATCTATATCTTTTCTTTTTATTTTTTTATTAATAATTACTGAAAAATATATTTTATATAAAAGAATTTTAAAAAATCAAAATTAATAAATAATTTAATTAATTATTTACTAATACTAATAAATATTTAAGGATATTTCTGTTTTTTTGTTTTATATTAAAAAATTAAAATTTTTTTGAATATAGATATAAATTAATAAAATGAACATAATTTCTATTTATTTAAAACATAAATAACTAAAATTAATAATAAAGTAATTATATTGTTAAATTATTAGAAATAACATGTATGATATAAAAAACATTAATATATATGGATTAATGAAATATTATGATAATATATCTTTTGGTGTAATATTTGAAATAAGTGGGTTGAAAATGTATATGATTTTGGTGCAGAAACTGTACCATTTTAATGCAGAAATTACACCAACAAAGTTATGGATTGAAGATTGTCTAAATGAGGGTGTATTCAATTCAAGACTTTTAATTAATTTAATATACTTTTATAGATTTCAAAAGTTTAGAGGTATTCAAATTAAGTTTTTATATACTTCATAAAAGTCTACTGGTATCCAAAGTAGGTTTTTGTGGACTTTTAAAAAGTAAGAGGTATTCAATTGAACTTTTTAAAAATATGTGAAAATCTATTTATATCCAAAATACTAATAGATTCTATGTGATTTTTATGAAATTCTTTATGTACAAACCATTAAGCTATATGTACATATATCAATAATAAAAAAATTGTCATATGCTTACCCTGGAGATTTGGTAGGACTTTTATTTTATCAAAATTCATACATCCTTATTCTCCTTCTCAAGAAAGGCTCCACAAATTAGAGATTCTTCTTCTATCAAAATTCAATTCCGGTATGTATTTTATGCTTTTTTGTTTTGCTCATACTTTTTTTTCAAACTATTTTATGGATAGTTTTCCCTTTTTTTCAATTATTTCTTTTACGCCAATGTTCGATTTCTTTTACGCCAATGATTCTGCACAATTACTTGCTCATCTTTTGGATCCCCTATGTCAATATTGCTCTCGGTTATTACCTAAAGATGTGTTATAATGTATTTTAAATGCCGAACGTCATTGGTGGTGAGTTCCATTTTGATTTCTAAGAAACAGTCTGAGGACGTCACCAACAACTTGGGATTGCCAGATTAATTATTCTTTGTATAATTTTTATATGAAATT